>NDGN011251654.1:0-13558 GCA_002564285.1 Tympanoctomys barrerae | reverse complement strand
GAATGTATGCAGAGTGTTAATTGTTGAATCTGTCCTAACGATTCGATTTGAAACTGTCTATTTACTGTTTATCAATAAAATTCTGAAAAAAAAAAAAAAAAGACTAAGGGGTTTAGTGAGGAGTAGCTGCAGTTCCCTAGAAGAGATTTGGCTTCATCCCATATTGCTTGAGGAAATTCATTCTCAGTCCCAAGTCCTAGCTCACTATCTTTTCTTACTTCAGTTATTGTTATGGCTGGTCACCAACTCTTTATCAGACCCTTCCCTAGCTAGCTGCCTTACTCATAAGCTAAGGAAGCTGCTTTCTACAGGAGGATAAGTCATGTATCTATAGTGAGAGAAGAAACAGAAGACTAGGGACAGAAGCTAAATTCTGAAATAACTTATTTTGGAACCATTTTAATTTACATAATAAAGTTTGAAAGAGTAATCCCTAAAAATTAAAGCAAATGAACTGAACTATGTAATGAGTTGATAGCATGATCACCAGAGGGGACTTATTTCACATTACTTTAAAACAGTTGACTGTTCAGCAATAGAGACAAAAAAGAAGAGTCCTTCACCACCGGCTCCTACATCAGTTTGTGGCATAGGATCCCAGCACTGCCTCTCAGGACCTATGTATAGAAATTTTCAGGGTTTTCTCAAGATTTGGACAGTATTAAAGGGAACAGGCACCAAGAAGAGCTTGCTAACATGCTTTCCTCACAGTAGCTCACCCTGCTTTCTCCTGGGTGTTTTTCACTCCCAATTGTTTTCACTGATCACAATGTTGGTGGTCCATGTATTCTGAGACCGTGTATGTGGATTGTAAATTAAAGCAAAGAAGAAAGTGTCTGGATGTGTCTAGTAGATGCTACAGCACACATCTGTCACAATTTAGACCGTCAGTTCCTCAGCTGCCAGCTGTGAGCCATCAGCTGATTTACTCTCTGAAAACTGCCATCAACAGTCATGTCTCTTTTCCAAACACTGTATTCAAAGTGTAAGACACCCACCTTGGCTAAGGAAGGACAGCTCTAAGAATAAATGCTAGCTCCAGTGCTATCCATAGTATTAGTTGGAGCCATACTTCTGACTGCATTGCAATGTGTAATTCTTTTCTCTGCAATATCCTGAGACAGGCAGTTAGGATGTGACAGCATTGTTTGGGGGAATAGATGTGGCATGTTGTGTAATTGTAAAATCTCAGAACACATGGACAGAACAGCTCCCAAAACCCTGTAACTGGACTTCTCAGGTGCACTGAAGCAAATTTTCAGTGGCCAAGACCTGACATCAGCTTGTGACGTAGGCTCCAAGCACTGCCTCTCAGGACCTATATATAGAAATTCCTAGAGTTTTCTCAAAATTTGGACAGTATAAAAGGACACAGATGCCGAGAAGAGCTTGTTATCCTGGCTTTCCTCACAAAACTCATTCTGCAGAGCCAATTTCTTCCTCATGCTTCACTTTTGCTTTTTCAAGTATATTTTGCCACTTTTTTGCTCATTTCATTCGTCTTCGCTCTAGATGAGAAGAACCTAGAATCCAGCTGAAAAACGCGAGGTGGGCAACCTAGAACCCAGTAATGTTTAATTGGTGAGCCACTTTTAGAATGAGTTAATCATGTTTTGGCGTAGTAAAGATTTTTTTTTTTTAATTTTATATATTTGGTACAGGGTCTCACTAGTTTCTTATTCTCAGCCAGCTTGCAGGTCCTGAACTAACCAACTGGCAAAATATTCGAGTCTTAGGGAAGAAAATCTACAATACCACAGCAAGCTTGTTGTTTCTTAAAAGCAATGCACTTAGGTAACTAAACCCAAGAAGATGAAAAATACTGGGCAGTTTTCAGGTAACGTAAGGGACCAAACATCATCATGCTTGTACCCCCATTGCAGTGGAAAAGACATCTGGAGACTATATAATAAATGGGGCCTGGTCAATGTCTAGTTCATAATGCTTTAATTGGATTCATGTTCTACCTTAGGATCATTTCCCCCATCCTTGAATATATTTAATTGGTACGGACACTGTTTGAAAAATTACTATGGTGATCTGTAGGATGAGTTACTGTAGAAAAAAAGACTAATTGGAATTTTTGAAACTGCTTCTGCTCTTTTAGTCATAGTAATATAGTAATATAAATGCAATTTGGGGAGAAGGGTAAAGATTAAAGACCTAAGGATTCAGAAATACTGGTCTCCATCATGTCTCTTATTTAGTTGAAAAGTCTGTTCCCTATAGATGGGTTATGGAGGATGACACTGGACTGCTACAAATGACTAATTTGCAGCCCTAATATAGCTGCTCTGTCAGGTGTGGGGGGTCTTTGTTAAAGCAAATTGGTATGGCCTCCTGTAGATGGTGTGTGGCTATTGATCTGAGAAATGTCTGTTGTCTGTCCCCATTAGGATTAGAAAGATCACATCTACTTTAGGTACATAGCATTGCACTATGAATGTGCCCTGGGTCATTGTGCAGGCAAAAAGAATGTGGATCTTCTAAACATAGTGTCACATGGGTCCACATATTGATAGCTTTTTATGATGTGGACTGGTGTGCAAGGATTGCAAAGTTTATTGCAGATTTTAATAAGGTATCCACTTTCCATGGTTGTGAGATAAACTCTGTGAGGATTCAGGGACCTGCCATATCAGTGAATTTTTAAGAATCCAGTGATCTATAATATCAGAGTAATGTTCCCCTTCGTTACTTTTTCCACTCAAGCAAGGCAGCAGTTGATAAGGCTTTTTGGATTGTGAAGGCAATTTATTTCATACTGGAAGCAGTGTTTCAACTCATTGATACAAAGAGTAACTTATTTTGAGTGAGCCCAGAGCAAAAAAGCCCTCTGTAGCAGGTTTAGGCTACAAAAATAAGTGATTCTTCCTCTTGCCCTATACTACTGGGCTTATCCAATGTTAGAGCTGTCAGTCCTGGAGAAAGTTGATGTGTGGTGTTTATGAGCACACCCCAGATGGAACATAACAGTAGAGACCTCTTTGCATTTTGTAACCAAGCCAACCACCTGTAGTGAGACCTTTTAAAATACAGTTCCTTGGGTTGCTGGTCCTGATACAGTTAGAACTAAGATCTCAAACATGGATTTAGAACTAAGATCTCAAACACATAAAATCATGAGGTTAGACAGACTCAGCAAGACTATGTAATAAGATGGAAATGGTACATAGGATCAGATGGAGCCAGAGGGAATAAATAAGCTTCACCAGCCAATTTCAACTCCCAACTGTTGACCAAGATGTCTGCTGTAGCTCCTGGACAAGAAGTGGTGAGTAAAACCCTCCCAATCGGCAGAGCATTCAGTGAATGTCCATCAAGTGTAAGTGTTTGTGTGAGAATGAGTGATGTTCAACTTTGGTTATGACTGAATTAAGGTGTCGCTAGAGAATTGATGGATCATGTGTCTGTGATAGACTGCAAAGAAAACTGGTGTGCGAGATGGAAAGCTGAGTAGGGAAGTTATAAACCATGTGTGGGCAGGCAATATCTGGTTGACTGAGATCCTAGATGAAACATAATTAGATCACTGAGTCTATCCTGAGGAATGGGGAGGGAAGAAATGTCTGGATTTTCCTTCTGGAGTGGGGAACATTCTCCCTTGCCACTGACTTTGGAAATGAGACTCCAGGTTCTTCAGCCTTTGAACTCCAGAACTTTTACCAGTGACACCTGGATTCTCAGACTTGACCTTAGACAGAGCGTGACAGCATGGGGATACTTTAGGCTTGGGCTGAGCCACAGTACAACATGACAAGCACCCTAAGGTCTCCAGCTTCCAGATGATCATCATGGAACTTTTCTCCTTCTGTGGTGATATAAATATACATATACTTTCTTGGGACAATCCTGAATAATATGATGTAAAAAGAAAAGTCGTCCAAGGTAAGACTATGTATGGACTCCTAAATAAAAGCTAATTACTTAGCTAGTTATTTAAAGGGATTTGAAGTTTAGGAACAAGGAGGTTTGGAGAAGAAGTATGCAGGTGAACCTATGGAAATAGCATGTAAATATGTGTAATTTTTATTTATCAGAGCCTTTGAACTCCAGAACTTTTGCCAGTGACCCCTGAGTATGCAGTTGAAAAGGCAGCATGATTCATCAAAGTGCTAGGCTGCCTTTATCCCCAGCCATTGTAGTGTTGGTACTATGGGAGAAATTGAATGGAGAAACCATAGAATCAGAGATAGATGATACACATGGGCCTCCTTGTGAAGGCTGATCTAGCTACTTCTGTCAAGCATCCCATTTACCAGTAACTGACCAAGACTTAGCTCTACTATGCACTTTCCCTTCAGTAAACCAATTAGCCATTCATTGGACCCCTTGCATCTTGAAAAGGGAAGCAAGTTAATCACAATTGGAATTGATACATATTGTGGTTATGTGTCAATTCTTGCTCTTGCTAGCTGCATGGCTTCAGCTAATTTCATTAAGACTTACAAAAGACTTGATTGACTAACACAGGGACCTGTATAATATCAAAAAGAACCAAGAAATCCACTTTCCAGTAAAGGAGATGCAGCAGTGAACAGCAATCCAGGAGATAAACTGGTTTTACAACATGACATATACACAATCCCCAGACTGAGAGGGTGATGGAGTGGCCTTTTAATGGCTCACCTAAGCACCAACATGAACATGATACCCTGAAAAGCAGAAGCAGCATTCTTAAGGTTGTTGTATACAACCCTTAATCAATAGCTATTATATGGTGCTATATCTACAACAAGCAAGCTGTATGGGACCAGGCACCAAGGGGATGGAAATAAGAGTATCCTCAGTTAAACTACTTAAAATGACTTACTTGGGGAATTTTTACTTCTGGTCCTCACAGCTGTGGGATCTAGCGGTATTGAAGTCTTGTGTCTCAGAAAGGAAATGCATGCCTCTTTCCAAGGCACAAACTATATTAATGCATTGTGTGTGTGTGTGCATGTTAGTAATCCAAAACAGTGATGTTTGTTTTTAAGGAACTGGTGCATGCATATAACATATCTTGACCAGTTTTAGACCTCTCTTACATCTCCATTTCTCCCTTCTCTTTGTATCATCTCCTTTATTTTATTCTTTTATTTATTAATATAGATATTTTATGGTCTTAATGAAACCTTACTACAGTGTGGCTCTGATTTCCACTAGATGAGCCACTATAGCTGTCCTTCATGGTGCTCTGAATGTTTGTTTTTCTGGTCAGACTTCAGTTATCTGGGAAGAATGGTGGGCAGAGACTCCTTTCGTTGCCTACTGGTCTCTTGATAATGAGATCAAAGTGACTAGAAGTCATCTATAGATTTTTTTAAGTTTACACACACCTAATAACCTCATATCCATGGGCATGGTGGCACATGCCTTTAATCCCAGCAGTCAAGAGATAGAAGGATCACAGAGACTTAGAGGCCAGCCTGGACTACATAATGAGTTCAAAGCAAGCCCAAACTATGTAGCAAGACCCTGACGTCTTTCTCCCCCCCAAAAAAGAATCCCATTTCAAGTGAGGATTAATTGAATGGTCTCTAAGGTCAAAATACCTAGTCTCTAATCCTAGCTTAGTCCTTTAGTTCAATGATCTTCCTAAATTTTTTTTTAAGAGAATACAAATTAGAATTAAAACAGAAAAAGTTTTAGTTTCCTCGTCTAAGTGGGAATGCAATGGTACTTATGGAATGACTGATGATTATATGAATTAATTCATATAAAGTACTTAGCACAGAGCCAACAACAAGGTCAGTAGCATTCAATTCACTGGTGGGTTTTTGTTTTATTTTCTTTTTAACTATATGCCTTTGCTTCAGGAGAAAGTCCATGCAAATACAAAAGGAAACTGGCTGGCTAATGAGGAAGGTTTTTCACTTTCTAGCATGTTCTGTTTGTAACATGTCCTTTTGGAAGCTTCTTCAAACAACTTCCTATACTTTTCCTGCTCCTGAATATTTGCCTGCTAAGACCTCCCCACCCCAACACTCCAGTCTCCTCAAAGGCTGAGGAGGAAAGGCATATTGCAACATAGAGTAAAGGCACAGTACTTTCCACAGTCAAGCTGTTTTAGTTTCAAGAGGAAGGAATTCCAATTAATATGTTCAAAACTCTTTGTAGTGTTTATTCCACTTCCTGGAGTTTATTTTATAGGTGCTTTCATGTTCCTTGGAAAGGAAGATACTGGTAACCTGACTTCCAAATCCTTGATTATGGAATTCTTAGCAATACATGTGACGTACTTATCCCGAAAGATCCCAAAATATAAAGGCTAACATAAATTATTTTCATCTTCACCCATCATTCCCCCTTCAGTACATAGCACTCCTCATTGCCTACCTCAATGAGCTAGTCCTGAGAATATGGTCTTGGCCTCCCTTAAAAAGTTGCCCCACTTTGGCTTTAATTATGTCATTTCCTAAACATATGGTATATTTCATACTTGTTATTTGTGGAAACAACAGAATCCAGTTACTGATTATTCCTTTTATGCTTCAGTTGCCTTTTAGTGCTCTACAGTGGATCATATAGAATTAAAGACGTGGGTGAAGTTATTTTTAGAGTGAAGAGAGCTTCTAAACAGCTTTATAAATAGAAGCTGTTATCTTTTCTGTTGTCAGTGAACCAATCTTACCTATGTTCTGTTCAAAGTATCTCTAAATGTACTTTAAATCCAGTTGTAGTAAAATTAAAACTAAAGTACAGGGGCTTTTTAGATGACAGCGATGAGCTACATAGCAGTTTGGGAAGTTTGAAAGGGCTTGTGTTTAGCTCACTGATGGTAGCAGCCTGGAGGAGGCCACCGTGTCCCAAGATTCCACATGTATTTACCAGTTCTTGCCTTCAGATCCATTAATAGGCTCCTCTTTTAAATTCAGCTATTGTAAGAATTAATTTGAAGACAACAATATGCAATATAACAGCTATCATGGAATTTCTGTTATTCTATTTAGTGAAATTCCATATCATTTCTAATTTTTACTGTCTTTTATTCTCTTAAGAATAAATATTTAAGAGTTTAAAAAATTAATTCAACTATCCTTTATCACAGGCTTACTACATGAAGGCTGGTCAGGTTTTACACTAGTCAGTGAAGGCAATGAAGCATAGGGCCTATTAAGGGAGACACATTTGGGGAAGTTTCAAAAGAAACCAAACTGTGAGGATGGCTAAAAGAAGATGCAGCTGGAGAAGAGTTCTCAACCTTGGCGCTGTTGACTCCATTAAAATTTTGGGCTGAAAAATTAATTCATTCTTTTGCAGGCTGTGAAGGCACTGGAGGATGGTTAGCAGGACAGCCCTTGCCTCTGCCTACTCTGTGCCTGCAGCAGAGGAGTGACACCACCTCTGAAGTGTAAAGGAACATTTGACATATGCTGTCAAGACTGACACTTAAGCCCACCTGAGATAGAGCCCAGTCTACTCTTCCTAGAGCCAAGTCTCTTACTCCAAATGCCATTAAGGGATTATGAAATCAGTGTAATGGATTCCCCACCTGCATTTTTTTAAAAAGTGAAATAATTTGAAATAATAGACAATATCAGTATACTCCACAAAATAAACATTTTTGAAAAATTATAATTCTGTGTAGGTGCACAACTCTTTGCTCACTCATTTTGGGTATTGATATAAAATTCTTACTAGGAGTTGCAATGAATAAAGTTGGCAAATCCATGTTCTGCTTTAGCATATTGCCTGGACATACACATCTCTTCTAGTACCTGATGTGGTAGTTTCTCATTGCTGTAACAAATTACTACAGACATAATGACTTGAAACAACACAAGTTCATTCTCTTACAAAAGATCAGAAATCCAAAAATCAGTTTAAGTGTACCATAGTTAAAATGCCCAAAGAGCTGGTTCTTCCTGGGATCTCTGAGGGAACCACTGTTTCTGTCTCATAGAGCTCCATCATTTATATCCCTTGGCTGGAGGACCCTTTCTCCATCTCAAAGCCAGGAGTGTAGCATCTTCAGATCTTTCTGTGCTTCTCATCTTTTCATCTTGTTCCCTTATATGATTTCACACAAGCCTTTGTAATTACATGGAGCCCACTGGGATATCCAGAATAATCTCCCTATTTAATATCCTTTACTGAATCACATCTGCAAAAGTCCCTGTGGCAGAGAAAGTAACATTTGCATGTTCCAAGAATAGCACTTAGATCCTCAGGGGCACTATTCAGACCTGCCACACCTGACCTTTGTCTTGCTCACTCCTCCAGTGTGCTATGTCATTCTCCTTTGCCTGCTCACATTCATCCCTCCACCATGACTTTTGTTTTGTATCTCAGCCTTGAAGAGGTAGACTGAGGGAAGACCATACTTTTTACACTTGAAAGATAAAATGATAGGCTAAGTCAATGTTCAAATTTTTTTCTGATATTCTTATTATAGATTTTGTACACAACTTTACTTAGTATAACAGTATACAATTAATGAATTTCCCTGCTCCAAACCCCAGTCAGTCACCCAGGGGCTCATAGTGGAAACATCACAATTGTGTGCATAGCTGCTAGTGTTAGAGACACCTGAAAAATTGTCCACATTAAACTCCTACCTTGATAACCCTTGGCAAATGAAAAATGGTCTAAAGAGAGTAAAGCTAACTGCTGTTTGTCAGTGGCATCACTGTAATCAAATGACATAGGGCTTCAATTCTGATAACTGCAAAATGAACATTGAAGGAGGGTTCATAAAGAAGTGGGGCTTAAGAAGGCCTCTCTGAGAAACATTTGACTTGGTAGGAGGGACTAGGCATTCCAATAGGCAGAATACCCAAGACAGACAGCTCCCAAAGATCCCTTCTTCCCAGTGTACAAACTCTGAATAATCCCTTTTCTTGATGTGAGGAAGACATGTGAAAATGATGGAACTTTCCTTCTATGACCAACTTACATTACACAACAAAAATGAAGTAATTTTGCTGATGTAACTACAGTTCCTAGACAGTTGACATTGAATTAAACCAAATGGATATTATTCTGGCCTGTTCAGGAAGTGGGCTCCAGGCATGTGCTGAAGGAACAGAGTCAAAGCAAAACAGACCTACTTCTGTCAATCTTGAAGCAAACGGCCATGGTGAGAAGCCAGCCACATGGAAGGAAATCATAGTCCTGAGTGATCTGAGAAGCTGAGGGAGACGCAGGACTGACAGCCTTCTAGAAAGCAAGGGCCTGAGTCTGAAGGCTACAAGAAGATGCGTACTGCTACTGAGCAGTAACCTTAGAAGACCATGAGCCTCAGATGGAAATGTAGAATTGATCAACCTGTGGATTGGAACATGGTACCCTAAACAGAGGTGCCACAGTTCTTGAGGTTATTCCTTAGGTGCTTTTAAGCATGCTGACAATCTCTTGTGTTGAGCCTCTGATAAATGTATATTCATTTAGTGTTCAAATTAAATGGTTTTGCCAAATTTGGAAAATGGCTTAAGGAAGAAACACTTAAGAAAGCAGTTGTTCCAGTTAAACATAATTGAATAAAGCATTTTGACTCCACTGTTTTAAAATTCACTGAAACATGTACTGTTAATAGAAACAAAACGAATCTGACCAAAAAAACTAAATAAACCTTTAAATCTTCAATTTTAAAAAAATGGTCACAATTCTAAACTGTACAGAAAATGCCCCCCTGCCTAGCGAATATACTCCAGTTTCTTAGTTGCCTAGGTAATGGTTCGTGTTGTAGTTCCAGTTGTTTCTGTCCCTTAGATACAGCTGGTCACTTTGATGCACATTGTGTAAATCAATCCCCAATTGGTAAGCCATTCTGCCTCTGTACTTCCTGCTTGTTTAATTTTGTATAAGCCCTAGACCACTAGAGATCAGGACCTGATATAATGAGAATGATCGCAGTCAGCGCCAGTTGACATAATCCTGCTTCCAAGTCCTGGGTGTCATTTCAGCATTTCTTCTTGGCATCTGGTGATTGGCCAGGAAAGAGTAACTGTGCTGACTTCCATGGTGGCTGGGTGTGGCCCTCGTGGATGGAGCAAGGACTTCTCCAGACCCTGATGGAAAGTGCCCCCTGGAGACTTCTCAAGTTGTTTTGGAGGTCTGGGAAGAGTATTCCTGGCTCCCCACTTGAGTAACTCACACAGTACCCCAAGAGGAGGAGGATGTAATCTTTCAGTCCATTTATCTGTCTGCCTGCCTGCATGCCTGATTCTAGTAAGACCCCTTGAGGCACCCCAGTTAGTCTGTCAATCCTGATAGACTGTTAATTCCCTTGGCAAGATCTCTGTGCCATCAACAATACAGCTGTCACCTTGCACTCTGTATTTCCTGACCCATATACCCTTTCTGGACTTTTGGATTTCAAAGGTGCCTTCCTCTGCTTGCAGGTTGTTTCCATAAGCCACGTCAACTGAGAAGATTAACTGCTATGAGGGGTTCAGGACTCTCCCACTATTTGCAGGGAGGCTCTAACAACAGGGAGGTTCTGGCCAAGCCTCCAAAACCTTTACTCTGAAATTTTTCTGTCCCTCCCAGCCTTGTCACGGTCCCCAGAGCAAAGAGTATAGACTGTCAAACTGCTAAAATAGACCTCTCCTACATGGAAAGCCAGTTCAAGATCTCCAAGCTGCCAGTGCCACCCTTGGGACCCACAGCCTGCTGGTATACCTGTCTGAACCTAAAAAATAATGCCTTCTGCCTTTAGTCAGATCCTGTCAGTCAGCCCCTCTTCACCTTTAAATGGAAAGACCCCAGTTCTGAACTCAAAAGGCCACTGACCTAGACTTAACCTCCTTGAGTTTCAAAACTTATTTTCTCTTTTAAAAAGCATTTATGATTATGACACTGAAGCTGCCTGCTGAGAAAACACAAAAGCTCTGCTACAATATGTGGCAGAAATTGGTTATGAGAAAAACTTCCCTAAATTTCTTTTTTTAAGAAATTTAATTTAATTTTGAAAAGTAAAAACAAAAGTGAGAACAAAAAATCAGAAACAAAAACAGAAACAGGGTAACATACAATACATATGTTACAGATTTTCAAAACAATAGCTGATTAACAATGGTTGATATATTACCTATTTTTATTGTCAAATCTGTTGCTCAGATTAACAGATATATTTATATAAGATTGGACATAGGATTGCATATTACTGCTTACTTTGAAGAAACCTTAAATTTTTGTTCTTGTCTCTCTTTTATTTACCTTCTTAAAATTTTATTTTAAAGAGAGTGCATTAATAATTGATATGACATTAGAAAAGGTACACATTTAGAAGACCAAGATGACAGTTATTTAAGCATAGTTTTTGTATTACACATTGCTGTCCTCACTGGCCATTCAAGAAATGCAAATTAAAACGTTGAGATACTATCTCATCCCAGAAAGAATGGCTGTCATAAAGATATCAATTGATAACCAGTGTTGGGGAGGCTGCAGGGAAAAAGGATCCCTCCTCCACTGCTGGTGGGAATGTAGACTGATACAACCACTATGGAAATCAGGGTAGAGACTCCTCAAAAAACTAGGGCTGGAAATCCATAAATTTCTTAAAATTGTTGGCGTCTGTAGAATCTAGACCCTTGAGTTCACAAAGGAATGATGCTCACTCAGATTGCTAACTCCTGGGGGTGGCCATTGGCTGACCTGTGCAAATACTTTGATCCAGTTGCTAACATCTGCCTTCCCCCCCTTGCTTCCATGCTCTGAGAGCCACTGTCTTTCTGATCAAAACAGCTGACAAGCTCACCTTAGATTGAGACCTGTCAAGGTGCCACATGCTCTTCTGGGATGAACCATTCTCCAAACGCGGACCTCCTGACAGATTCTGAATATGTCCCATTTATGCATCGAAATACCACTGTTAGCCATGAAGCCCAGTAGGCTAGATATGCTGCGATCACCCTGAACAGAGCTATGTTGTCCAAAACTCCTGCAGAGGTGATCTGCACAACAAACTGCTTCCTGCTACTGTTTGGAAATCTACCACCAGTGACCCAAAATATTTGGTCCAGAGGCCTAAGCCCCTCTGAGCCCCTGCCTCCACTAAATGTTCTGCAAGCTCAAGCTGTTGCCCTGGAACTCACCCCTGCAGTCAGCTCAGGCTTCGGCACCTGTGTCACTGGTCTTGACTTCTCATTCCCTACTGAGAAGACAATAAAAGTTTGTAGGGTTCTATATAAGTCATCCCTAGAGATAGCCTACCCTTGATCACTGGCAACCACAGGCCTGCATTTGTAGAAGTAACTCAAAAACTAGACTAAATAAGTACATACGGCTTATAGATTACAAAGCTCTAAAAAAAGTGTAAAAAGCACCTTGCAGTTAAAAGACTGGTTACACTTGTAGACATTCCTCCATACACATGTAGCACAGATACATATTAACTAACTGCAATTTTCAGAAGTCCAGCACTAGGTTTCTTGAAAAATCTACCTGGACAGCTCGCCTCAGTGAGGCTCACCCTGCAGAGACCATGCACTCAACACCTGCTCTGAGCACTCTGGATGCTGCCCAGTTCATACACAGCTAAAGCCTGTGAACATAATTTTCTCTTCCTAAAAACAGTGTACAGAAAAACTCTGTAATAGGATAATCTTGGGGGACTTGGCTAGGGCCCACCCTACAATCACTGACTGCTTCTAGTTGGGCCTTGTCAGAAGATCACAGGTAATATGCCCGGCAAAGATCTGCTGGGGAAACTAAGAGGAGAGAAACATAACAAAAAACATTCCCCAGCCAGTGTACTTCAGTTTCTTAGTTGTCCAGGTAGCAGTTCCTGTTTCAGTTCTGGTTGTTCCTGTCTCTTAGAAATGGCTGATCGCCATGATACATAGCTGGTCACTCTGATGCACACTGTATAAACCAATCCTCAATTACCAAGCCATTCTGCCTCTGTACTCACTACTTGCTTTTCTCATGTAAGTACTAGACCACCAGAGATTGGGGCCTGATATCCTGGGAATGCTCCCTCAATGTCCCTTGATATAAATAAACCTGCTTCTGAATGTTGGGTATCACCTCCAGTGTTTCTGTTACTGTCACAAAAACCAAAAATTCAAAACTATGCTAGAAATAACTATGAAATCAAAGAGAAAGAAAAGTGAACATTAAACCTACCATCTGAAGTCCTTAACTGGCAACATTTGTTCAGATCTAAGAACGTAGATGGCTCAGGAGAGAAACAGGCAGTGTCTTTACAGAGAGGTCCCTAACTACAGAACCATAGAGAAGTAGGGTTGAAGGAAAGCTCTGCTGATCCCCCCTCCATTTTTTCCCTATCTCTATATCAAGTCATGTGAATTTGGAATTTGCTACTTAATTAAAAAACAATTTTAAATCATTGATTTATGTATATGGTACAGGCCTCACTATGCAGCTTGGACTCATAGCAATCCTCCTGTTTCAGCCTCTCCAACACTGGGATTACAAGCATGCACCACCATGCCTGATTTCAGGGCAGGCACAGCACCCAGGCTGGGCCAGCACTGCATGTGGCACCAGGGATTGAACCCGAGTCCTTGCACTTGTCAGGTAGGTGCTTGGACCATCAACCTTGTAGTGGTTGATACATTGTGTCAACTTGGCCGGATGACTCCCCGTTCACTTCTGGGTGACT
>NDGN011251639.1:0-10026 GCA_002564285.1 Tympanoctomys barrerae | reverse complement strand
AAAAAAAAAGAAAAAAGGAGTAAATGAATTCTGACAAATCATGGTTCCAAAAGAAAAACAAGGTGACGGGATGGGAGCAAGGGGGCAGGATGAGATATTTAAATTGCAACTTGGAGACTATAATGCAAAGAGCCAGGGAGATGTGCTGCAGGCAAATGGGGTATCGTATGCAAAGGGCATGTTTGGGAAGGAGAGTGGCAGCCAAAGGATGGGGTCCAGGAAGAGGGAGGGTCCAGCTCCCTATGGGCCTTGGCAAGGCATGGGAAGAGCTATTTAAGAACAGATGTGGGGCCAAGGAAATAGCTTAGTAGAACAAGTGTTTGTCTTGCAAGCACAAGGGCCTGAGTTCAATCCCCGGTTCCACAAAAAAAAAAAAAAAAAACACATGAGGTTAGTGGCTTCTGGCCCAACCCCAGTCTCCTTCCAGCACATCTTACATCACCTACCTCCTACAGTCAGATTTTTCTCTTACTATTTTCATTTAGTCCAATCCCTCTCTGTAAAAACTTGAAGTCCAGTGAGGACAACAGACACAGCCAGGATCACCCAGTGAACTGGTGGCACTGTGGGGTTTGGAAGCTGGTTTGTCCACCTATCTGATGAGCAATGTTTCTGTCCTTCCTTTTTTGCCCTTTCCTTCCTGGTGGGGCCCTCCAGTCGGACACGCAATGGCTCCACAGCCCTGCACCTGGCAGGCCGTGAGGGCTTGCTGGGCTGCCTGAAGGTTCTGGTGCAGAATGGTGCCAATGTCCACAGCAAAGATGCCAGAGGCTGCAAGCCCATCGACTACTGCAAAATATGGAACCACCGTGCCTGTGCCCGGTGAGAGAGTGAGAACCACCTGAAGCCTGCCAGCCACCCCCTTTCCCAGCCCTCTCTCACTCCTTCCCCAGGGCCCTCACCCAAGGCTGGGTCTGGGTAACCAGACCACAAAGGGACAAACCTGCTGAGGAAGACCACTGCCTAGGATATTACTGGCAGGGTTTTGCCAGGCCTTGCTCCTTTATGTTAAAAACTGTTCTCCTTTGCTACCCTGGGGCCCCTGGCTCCTCAGCAGGTCAGTGACTTGGCCAGGTCATAACATTCCTCTTTCCCCTCAAAGTATATAGTTAGCCAAAAGGGCCTGACAGTGAGATGGGTCATCCTGCTCATCCTTACCCCAGCCACACCACCCACCCCACCCAAGTGCTCAGTGTTCCCCAGTCTTCCCATCCCATGGAAGCTCAGTCTCTACAGGATGACATGCCCTGTCCTTGGTGCCAGGTTCTTGAAGGATGCCATGTGGAAACGAGACAAGAAGGACTTTGCTTGTGAGATGTGGAAACTGAAGCGCCTCATGGACCAGCTGGCACTCATGGAGCACAACTACCTGCTTAAGTATCATGTAAGGGGGCATGGGCAGGGCCAGGCAGGAGCTACTATGCAGGCTTGGTGGAGCGAGGGCAGCTAGAAGCACTCATAGCCAGAAAGAGCCACCCACTCCCCTGGACTCTGCTAAGATTCCTCCCTTATAAGCCACTTCTTCAGGTCATAAGTATTGTCCTATGTCAAAAGCAAACACAGCAAATCAACAAGTCATCATAAGCCCATTGCACTGCCCTGCTTCAGGATGATAATCTGTAATAAGATCAGACCCCATCCATCACATTATGGTTAAAAAGAAAAAGCAAGGCCGGGCAAGGTGGTACATGCTTATAATCCCAGCACTCCAGGAGGCTGAGGCAGAAGGGTTGCAAGTTGGAGCCCAGCCTGGGCAACTTTGTGACTTAGTGAGACCTTCTCTCAAAATTAAAAACAAAATAAGACTAAAAAAAGTATTGGGGATGTAGATTAGTGAGAAGGTTCTGGATTCAATCCCCAATACTGGGAGATAATAAGATTTGTCCTTCTTCCCAGCAGACACTCGGCACACACTCATCTGCCAGAGAAGCACGGTGTGGCCCCCACTCCTGCTGCTTTGAGCCTAGTAAGGAAGCAGGTTACATTCCCACGGGGGTCTGGAAGATGCAGGAAGTGATGCTTAGGAGTCTTTGAAGATGGGAAGCATTTGGCCATGGGAAGAAGTAGGAAGAGGCTGGCGGAGCAGAGGGAATAGCTCCCCGGAAAGGCATGGGAGCACATGGGAACACAATATACTCAGAGAACAGATGGGGACCAGATGTGAGTGGAGATTGACAAATTAGATTTGGCAGGGGTCCAGAGCAACAAAGAACTCTGGGAGACAGGAGCTTTTAAGGAGGTATAATTACATAGGATGCAAAACCCAGAGATGCTGGGATCCTAAGTAGATCGCTAAATGGGAAAGGCTTCAGGGCTCCTCCACTATGCCACTCCACAGCTCATTCCTCACTGTCTGTGTCACTCAGTCCTCATAGCCACACAAAGGTCCAGAGAAGGCAGAGCCCACCTGTTTCCTGTGGTTCTATCCCTTCCCAGACGCCCCCTGCAGACCTCCATTCAGGGAATCTCCTGTTGGCCTCAATCATGTGTCCATTCTTGATCCAGTGACTAGCACAAAGAAAAGATATCTGCTGATTGACTTAGGTGCAGGGCAAGGCTGATGGAATTATGATGATTGGCTTAGCCTAATCAGAGCCACCCCCGAAGCTGGGTCAATCTCCAAAGCATCTGATTGCTTAGCAACAGTCCGAGAGTAAGACACTGAGATAAACAGGGTGGGGAGGTTCTGGAATAGATGGAAGGTTCAGTTCCAGTGGAGGGAGGCCAGTGCTCAGAAGTCACGGCCTTCCATGACTAGGCCCACTAGGCCCAAGCAACCTGCCCAGATTCTCTCTACCCAAATCTAGGCCATCCAAACCCTTCTGGTGTGTCTTTCTGGGCCTTCCCTTCTCATGTGTCTGTTCCCCAGATTAAAGCAGAGAATCACAGCAGGAGGTATTAGACTGGGCATTCCGCGGGAGGGACCTTTTCTCCCCATAAGGTGTATTTTGCTTAGTGGGGAGATTGTGTCTCCCTGCTCGAGCTGGAGGCTTCCCTAGCTCAGAGGCTGTGTTTCCCCCATTGGGGTGAGGCTTCACTATAGAAGAGCCTTTATCTCCTCCTTAGTCCAACACCTCCCTTAGGGTCTCAGCTGTCTCCTCCATCAGACCAAGGTAGGTGTTCCTCTCATCAAACTTAGATATTCCCTGCAGCACGGACAGGGTCATACCAGTTAGGCCAGAGATTTGGAGGGCTGCAGCCACAAGGCCTCATTCCACGCATGCGCAGAGGCAGCCCTCCACCACTACTGTGTGTCTTTTGTTGTAGAAAGAACATCAACTTCTGACAGAGGCCAATTTCAGGAAGTGGCTCCAAGGCAAGCTGCTATCCACGGTCTCCAGCACCAAGCAAGAGGCTTGCCCCAATGCCCTCTCTGAGATCCCAGGATCCCAGATTTCCAGAAGCTTCTACCGCCGCAAGGAGGCCAGCCTGCAAAGCCAGCCTCGGCCTAAGGTGCCACCTGAGGCAATCTACAGGCAGCCTAAAATCAGTCAGCCCACATTGTGGACTTCCAGCAATGACCCTGCCAGGTCCTACCCCCGTGTCATCAGCTGCCTACAGCCCATTCCTCTGCGTGTTGGCCCAAACCCCCACCAGGAACACGACTTCTGCAATTTCCTGGAGATCACTCCAGACCTACACGGTGGTGCATGGCTGCGCACAGTGGATGGCCACTGGGTGGTGCCTGTACCCCAGCTCCCTTTCGAGGTGATGGTCCGCATGCTGCACCCAGGGGTGAAGCCATACAGGATGAAGGTGCCCCAGGGGTTTTATGTCAAGAGCATACTGGATGTACCCCAGAGGCGGCACTTGGACCAGAACACCTTTTGGACAGACACCATGGCCATGAACCTACGTGAAACATTTGATGAGGCCTTTCTGGCAGCCATGCAAGCTCATCAAGGGCTCTCTGCCTTGCCCTCCTCCACCACCCCCCTGTAAAGGTATCCTGGTAGTGCCTAGAGTGAAACTACCCATTGAAGGCTGGCGTGGTGATTCATGGTGTGGAGGAAAGGGGGAGGCTTGCCTATGAGCTTCCAAGTCCCAAGCTTCATGACAGGATCACTCTATCTTCCCCCAAAACCTAGACCCCAGGCCTCCTCGCTGCAAAATATCTTAACTCTCCCATAGATTCCAATAAGGCAGAGCCCCAAGGTTCAGACTGGGTGCCATCACTATTCTAACAATGTAAAAGTGACACTGGTTCCCCACTGCCTTCTTACTTCTACCCTAGCCCACCAAGAACAAGGCTTCTGGGATGAAGGGACCCCTGGAAATTCTGTCTCGTCCAAATTAAGTTCTTTACTGCTGTAGGCTGTAAGCCTTACCTCCACTCCCCATTATGGTACTAAAGATTGAACTCTGGGCCTTCACACTGAGCTATAACCCCAACCTCTTTTGTTTTGATTGGGTGGTGGATGTTTGCTTTGAGAAAAAGATCTCGCTGAGTAAACTGCCAAAGCCAGACTCAACTCAGGATTCCCCTGCCTCAGCCTCCCGGAGTGCTGAGATCAAGGTGTGCACCATCATCCTCACCATTCATCTGCAGATCCAGAGTGGTTGAAGGGAAGCTATTATGTCACCCCAGCATGCGATTCCCTACTAATATGGATCACCAGCCCTTACTCCCAGCGGCCACTGGTTTCCACCACTCAGGGGAGCACAGGTAGCACATCTGGGGAGAGGTAAGATCCGCAGTTTCGATGTGAGACTACAGAAGTACCCATACTTCTTTTATGAAGCCTTCCGGGGTCCCCTGCAATTCCCTCATATAAATTACAGTTCAATCATTAAACAAACATTTATTGAGTGCTTTCTATGTGCCAGGTGCCAAACCAGGCACTGTTGATACAAAAATTCAACGACAGTCCTTGCCCTCAAGGAGCTTACAGTCTAGGGGGGAGAGAGATTATAAAGCAGGCAAATAAGCCCAAAATGATCTGTGCTGGGGCTAGGGCGGAGGGGACATTCAGAGCTTCTTGGAGGAAGTAAAATCCAAGATAAGACTTGACAGAGAAAGTACCAGAATGAGTGAAGGAGAATCAACATGGTGAGTGCAAGCCATGGTGTGTCCGTCCACAGGAGGCGGGGACCCGAGTAGAAGAGGATGATGAGATGGGAGGTGAGAAGGGGCCAGGCTACCAGGAGACTCACATGCTAAGGGGTCTGGACTTCATCCTAAAGGCAGTGGGGAGCTACGGAAGGTTTGAGGCCAGGGAGCGACTTGATCGACTGCATCTGAAAGACAACTCTGGCTGGCTGTGGGGCAGAAGCAACAGGGTACTACCAGAACAAAGCAGGCAAAAACTGATGATGATGAGGGTGCTCAAACTAAGAGATGTCAAGAAAATGGATTTGACTGTTTTTAGAGATCAGATGTAGGGGTAGAAAGGGAAAACTTGAGAGCAAGCGTCCTGTCTCCTGAGTGGTACAAGGGCCTAGGCAGGTACCCAAAAGGGGAGGCCGCCTGGCAGAGGACAGCAAGGGGTACCATGTCTGAGGTGTCGATGGACCCAGAAGGCAGCAGAACTGATGCAGAAGATTGGGAGAGGCGGGCGACTGCAGGGAGCACTTGGTTCCTCAGCAGAGTCCCTGAAGCCATCAGCATGGAGCAGCTTCCCTGGGAGCCCACAGTAGAACACTGCAAGCCAGTGTGCATGGAGCAAGCAGAGAAACCTAAGAAAGGGAGACTGAAAGGAGCAGCTAGAGATGGGGCAACAGCCACAGAAGAGCCAGGGAAGCACAACTGCAGAAGTGAGCAGGACAAGCGGGTCAGCTGCTGCTCAGATCCAGCAGGGTAGTCTGCAGAATCAGCTGGATTTCACGTGTGAAGGCCCTGGCTGTCCCTGACAGCAGCAGAGTGAACAGAAAAGTAAAAAAAAAGCTACCTCATCAGGGGAAGGAACCAAGTGGACAGCAAGGGAGACGAGGACCAGCTGCCTTTCCAATGGGGAGGATACTGGCCTCCTGTCCCCTACTTGGTCCATGGAGCAGAAAAGGGCCTGGCAATCTTACTCGCACCCAAAGACCAAACGTGCCAGTCCTCCCAGGGAAAGCAGAAGGGCGAAGCCAGTGCTCTTACGAGCATAGAAATGCTAAAGCCAAGGAAATAAAGGGGTATGATGGGACTTCAAGCAGTGATACAAAGACGCTCGAGCACAGGCGTCTTGCCAGTGACTTAAAGCGCACTGGAGGACAGTGCATCTTGCACCTGCCAGCCTCACTGTGAGGTATAGGACGTGGCCATCGAGGGCGCTCGTGGGGACTTCATGCCAATGTGTACTGGTGAGCGCGGCAAGGCACTAGGGTTGGAGCACAAGGTAACGCCTGCCGGCCTGCACCTCAGCCTGGGCCTGCCTTCTCGGAAGGCAGAGATCATCTCCCCCGAAGTGAGGAGCGCACAGAACAGAGTGCCAGACCTTGTGTGCTCTAAAGAGTGACAAAAAGCCTCTCCCAACCAACCTTGTTCCATAAAAAAAGTCTAAGCCCAGGCTGCCTGAAAGCTATTTTTTTTTTTAAGCCTGAGATAGAATTTCAGCCAGAAAGTACTCCTTTTCCTCAGAGGAAGACTTATAAATAGAATATTGTGGATGTTCTGAAAAATCTAACCCAATCCTCAATTGTCTCCTCTCCTACTCCCAGCCTGCACGGCACAGAGCCTTGGGAGAAGAGATGGAAGAGGGAGGTATATAAGAAAGGCTGCTGCTGCCCCTGGCCTCCACGCCCACCCGGCTCTGCTCATCTCTGCCCCCTCCCTCTAAAGACAAGATCCCTCAAGAAAGGCAAGACTCGGACCCAGGAGAGGAGTTCCTGGAACAGAAAGCTAGTCCAGTTGAGGCAGAAAGTTAGCAGGAAGAAGGAAGATGAACTTTTGGGATATTAAGGCAAACAGTGCCACCTAGAATCTTTATTCAAACGGGAATCAGCAAATGGACAAAAATCACAGTTCAACAGCAAAAACCATTTCTCTTGGAAGTGCCAAGCTGTGTCCCCTCCCTATGGTCATCTGCCCAGGGAACTTTTCACTGGCTGTTCTCTAGCTTCATGGACCCTGCCCTGCCTCCCCTGGCTGAGCCTGAATCTCCCAATCCACCTCGGGAGGGGGAGAGGAGGCTGAGGAACTAGGCCACCTGGCTAAGCAGGCTTTGCCACCTCCCTGGATCCCTGTGAGGTTATGGCCCCTGGCAATATCAGATCTGAGCCAAGCTGAGCCCCCAAGGAGGGTGAGGATGGGGCTTCAGGACCAAGGGGAGGGAAGCCAGGGCTGGTGGAAGGTGTCTTCCAGGCTCCTGGCCCCTACCTAGCACAGAGGCCCAGGGGCTTGACTTCTGATCCTGCCCCCACATTCCCTCCCCCAGGGGGTCAGTATATCTTCTGACGACTGGGCAGGATGGCCTCTTTGATGAAGGAAAAGACAACCAGGATCCCTAAGCGTTTTCCCCGCTTGCCTTTGGTGAAGTAATTGGAGACCACATCATCTGTGGAGACACAGGCAGGCAGATGGGTGTATGAGATGAGTGCATGGTGTACCCCATTCCCATTCCCAGCCCCAGCCCCAGCCCCCATCTCATCACAAGGCTGGGCTCCAGCTCCCTCAGATGACTCTGGCCTTGCAGGTATCCCCTCACCCAGCCCATTACAAACCCCTGCTCACCTCCTGGTTGCATGGTGGAGGGTAGGACGTTCTCCCCCGCTGAAAGTGACACAAAGAACGCAAATGGAATTATCCACAGGCAGAAAGTGAAATAGGCCAGGACCTGGCAACGAGAGAGGCACCAAGAATGGCTGGGTATGGTTGTCAGGGGTCTTGAAGAGCTGACTAAGGGTACACAGAAGGCCTGACCCTCATCTCTATAGGGCCGGGGTATCTCAGAGATAACTCAAGGGCTGACCACATAGCTCAGTGGATTAAAGCATCTGCTTAGACGCAGGGGCCAGGAGTTTGATCCCTGGGCCTGCTGTGCCAGCCCCATCCCCGGGGCACGCTGAGATGGTGATTGAAATTGGGCATGGTGGCACGCGCCTGTAATCCCAGCACTTGGGAGACTATAAACAGAAGGATCACTACAAGTTCAATCTACACAGCGAGACCCTGTACACCCTGTCCTAATATACAAAATTAAATTAAATTAAATTAAATTAATTTTAAAAAGAGATAACTCAATGGGGAATGGTGGAAGCTAACAATGACTGCCACGCTCTCCAGCAAAGTGCTGTCATTCTTTCCTGGGGTTTCAAACCCAAGGCCTAAGGTCAGAAAAACTGCTGGGAGGAGGAAACACAAGCTGGCCACCAGAGGGAGCTGGGGCTCAGGGTTTTAGCCCACCTCAGCCTGGTAGGTCTGTGTCTGAAAGGGTCTGAGCAATATTTTTTCTGGCCTCAGGATAACACCATTTGGGACCCAAAATTTTACAAGGGGAAAGCAGTGTGTACCTCAATCTAAAGGATCTTTTCTGTTCCTTAGTTATACGGCTTTCAAAAATCATATCATGTTTTATTTTACTCAGGATGTGACTTCTGAGTGGACTCAGTTTCAGACCATGGCTGAAATTATAATGCAAACAGGCTGAGGCCCCATTATTCCAATGTCCCCAGGACTAGCTGCATGTGCTGGACACTTCTTACCTCTGAGAAAGGATAATATTCTTCTGCAAAAAACTGAAATGCTAAATAATGATTCACCACCACTAGTCCTGTTAAGGGAATGAAGAGTCGGTCAGTTTGAGTGTAGGCCACACAGCGAGGTTTCACAATGTCAACTGGCTCTGGAACTAGGAGCCCTCACATCTTACTCTTTGCAACCAAAACAAGAGCATGGCTTTGGGCCAGTACACGATCATCTAGAACCAGTTCCGCATCTATCAAAATAGGAGAATCAGCCCTAGCCTGCTCACTGAGGAAGGCAAAATGCGTAAAACTAGAAAGTAGGAAAAGCTATAGAATGTTATAAAACTGAGACTTCGATGTTATTTAATCCAAAACATCAAAACCATGAGCTAGTTTTTACTGAACGTGGTTCCTAAAGCAGGCTTTCTCAGCCAGATGTGGTGGTGCTTATACTCCTGACACTATAGGAGGTTGAGGCAGGGGGATCACAAGTTCAAGGCCAGCCTGGGCAACTCAGGGGGACCCCATCTCAATCAGTAAACATCTCTCCCATAAGCAGTAAAGGAGGAAGTCACGGATATATAAACCACTCCAAACTGGGCCATGGGAAAAGCTGCCTCAAATACAGGGGCAGAGCTGTAGATACTCTGTACATCCTGCTGTAGGTACAGTCTAGGATGCTTGAGAATATGGAGTGGACTCTTTCCCCTTCCTGCCTGATGGTAAGGCCAGTAGTTTGAACTGATATAGTTTGATCCTGGTCCCACACATACCTCCTCAGAGTGCAACTGAGGGTAAGAAAAAGCAAGCAACAGATCTGAGGGACAGGCTGCTCTGAGGCAGGCATCCTTGCCTGTTTCATGACAGTGAAATGCAAGCATCAGAAAGAATGTGTTCCTTGAAACTGCACCCCTCACACACACACACCTCTCTTCTCCCCTCTTGCCTCTCGCCTTCTAAAGCAAAGACAACCCTCTGGTAGGTTTAGCCACAGGCAGAGGCTAAGGGATACCAGAAAGCAGGGGCCACTAGATCTTTCAGAAAAGCTCCCTCAGGAATCTAAGTGGCAGGCTGAAGAAATGGCAAAAGGAAGCCAGGGAGCTGGCCACCAATAAACAGAAGGGTTCTCCCTAAGATGAATGTAGAAGGGCCTGGCCACTCCCACAAAACCCACCTTTTTTGTAGTATTAGCAATTGAACCAGGGCTTTGGGCCTGCTAAGAAAGTACACTACCACTGTGCCACACCTCCAGCCCTTTCTATTTTGAAATGGGTCCTTGCTGAGCTGCCCATGCTGGTTCCAAACTTGTGATCCTCATGCCTCAACCTCCCAAATAGGATAACAGACATGTATTACCATGCCTAGTCCTGCTGAAAAAACTGTATGGCGAAATCACAACAAAGCGTTCAGGGAAAAAAC
>NDGN011251597.1:0-11412 GCA_002564285.1 Tympanoctomys barrerae | reverse complement strand
TTCTTTCTTTCTTTCTTTCTTGCTTGCTTGCTTGCTTGCTTGCTTGCTTGCTTGCTTGCTTTTTTCCAGAACTGGGGATTGAGCTCAGGCCCTTGCACTTGAAGGGAAGCACTTATTCTACTGAGCTATCCCCCCTGTCCATATCTCCAATCTCTACACAGTTTTTATATCACAAAAGGAAGCGCTTCTTGACATTCATTTCTTTAGCAAATAATTAATGACCTCATGTTTTGTAATACACACTCCGCATAGAGATGTAGCTTGAACTCTTGAATTATAAGCCTTGTTATTGAGGGACTAATACATCTCTTCAGCTATAGTTGAAATAAATTACATGCTTACTCTTAACCTCGACCTGAGCCAAGAGCATGTTTATTCATGATGAACAATGACACACAATGTTTGTGGCTCTTTCTATAAGAGTTTGTAAATATTTTGCAGGAAGTTGTGAGAATACTTGGTGATGGCTATGAACAACTTTTTTTTTTTTTACTTTTCAAAGTAAGGTTTACTAAGATACAGCTTATATTTAATAAAATTTATCCTTTTCAGAAGCATAGCTCTATTATGAATTCTGACAAACATGCACAGTTGTGCAACAGCCATCAAATTCAAAAGGGTCAGTGAGATAGCTCAGTGGATGAAATGACTGTTTTGGCAAGTGCAGGGATCAGGGTTCGATCCCAGGTTCCACATACTGTACCGGCCCCACTCCCAAGGTGTGCTGAGCCAGTCCAAGTCCACACCTGTAATCCAGGCTCTAGCGAGGCTGAGAACAAGAAAATCTATGAGCTCAGACTATGAGTCTGAGCTGCACAGTGAGACCCTGTGCCAAATACATAAATGAAAAAAATCCCATCACATTCAAAATATATGCTACTTTTTTACCCAAAAAAGTTCCCTCTACTTACTCTCTGTAGACATCAAAAGTGGAATGATTGAATACATAGCCATCTCAGTTCAGCTTCTTTTACACAGAATAATGTACTTTAGATTACCTGAATCATTGTGAGAATCTTAAAAGCAAACCACTTCCACATTGGAATTTTGTGTTTTCTTCAGCATTTTGGAATCTAACCAAACAAGTTGCTTACTTTCTTTTCTTGGGTATACCTTCCTAAGTGGATTGTAGGGATTTCTAATGATTTAGCACATGGGACTGATTTCAGATTTTGTAAGCAAAGTGTATGTATACAAATGGAAAAGTTTTGAAAAAAGAAATGACTCCATAGAATTATAAATAAATTTACGTAGCTAAAGGGAAATACTGGGAATTTCCTTACCATTCAGAAGGCTTGTATTAACGTAAGTACTATCCTGTAGAGAGAGAGAGATAAGGATAAATTATAAAAGGCTTTTTTAAAAAAAATTAGATCACCAGGATATACTTAGAAGCATCCCCAAATTGCTACTATTAGCAATCAGAATTCAATGCTTCTTCCCTTGTCCTGAAACAATATTTTATTTGGGAGGATGACACAGTGATTTGAGATCAGGAGAAGGTTTACATCACTGCCAGCATCTTTCAGCTTGCCCAGTACCCTTTATTTATCTGGGCTTCAGTTTCTTAAGCTTCCAAACAGGAAAATAATGGGCTACATAGAGATATGGTGAGGATCAACTAATAATGTCTATAAAAGGGAGGGATAGATGAAAATTCAGTCCCTTAACAATAGGTATTGTTATTGTTACCATCTTTACTCTATTAAATAACTGTTGTGGAAAGCACTGTAGTGTGATTCTTACACACAGTAGAGACTTACAATTAGAACATAAACTCCTTGAGATCAGAGTTTCTTTAGCTTTTAATACCACATCATCTAGGATATTTTGTATAAATATCTCCTTCAGAGACATGTCCTATTTAAGTGAATTCTCTCTGTTGCCCTTCTTGATAGGAATGTTCTCCCAGGAGAGCCAAGCATGTTTTAGAAAGCGTTTGAGCACATGCTTTACCAGGTCTCTGTAATATAATTTTAGCCACAAGTGTTGATGGAAAAAGATTACAGAGTTCAGGCCACTTTTCAGTAGAAATGAAACGAGAGGGGCATGAGGACAAAAATAAGGCTCTTCCTAAGTAGTGTTTGGGGACATGGGCTTCAGCATGTAAAGTGTCCACAGTGTTTCTTGGTACAGGCACTGCACAATACTTTCTCATATCTCACAAGACCAGGAGGGTCCCGCTGTAGGGAAGCAGGCTGCCTTTTCATGACACCAGTCTCAGCAGAAAGGAATGCACTTCAAATAGCCATGTCCACTGGGTATCTGCTCTTAGTCTCATGATCCTTAGAGCTCTTCTGTATTGCTATCGACAGTGTCAGACAGAAGCCAGTTCTCGATAGCAAAGGAGCAGGGACTTTTGTTTAGTGCAGCGATGTATACAAAGTGCTATTATTTGGATCCTCTCTAGAATGTGTTTTTGGCCCCAAAAGGAGGAGTACTGAGCAAGAAGAAAAAACTCTCTTCTGTGACAAAGGTTGTGTATTTTTATGTTTTCTCTAAGGAATAGATACTAGATGTCCTAAAATAATTTTGAAAACAATTTGTTAAGATCCTTGAGCTCAGAGATAATCATACTTGTCTTACTCCTTGTCTTATTTGTAATAATATGCTTCTAATAAAAGTTGGTAGCCTATTTTAGCTCATAAATGTTCTGGATTATAATTGGCATCAATTCACTGGAGTACACTGAATTTATTATCTTTCCTGCACTTTTATGTCTATGAGTACCTATGAACCTGAGCTCCCACTTCAAATTTTCCAAATAACCTTTAAATTTTTGCAAGTGTTTTCAGTTCATTTGAGAATCTGTGACCCTCCAAAATTTTTAGTCTGTTAATGTATTATTTTTCGCTTATATCTTTCATGCATAGTACTACAAATTTCTGCACTTGGCCATTGTAATTACTGCAATTAGATATTGCCTTCTTAGTGTCTACATATTCAGATGATAAACAGAAAAGCATGTCCATCTCCAGTTCATGAAATCACCTGTCTAAGACCTCAGGAGTAGAAAGTGACAGATGGAGCATTTGGACCCAGCTTGTACAATTACAGATTTTGCTCTTTCAACTTCTGACCTTTAGTAAGATTTCAGAGGGGTCACCATTGACCAAAGTCCTGAATTGCCCTTGCTGCCACAGAAGAAGAAATCCAAGGCTTTTGACCAGTAACAAGAGCTGAGCATCTGGACCCAGCCTATCTGGAGAACTGGGTGCCAGAGCTTCTTATAATCTCCTGTAATAAGGACCAGCATATCACAGCTTCCCGTGGCATTGCTTGCTTACTCTCATCCGAACAGCAGCTGCCCAAAATAGCAGTTCATCTTTTGTTAAGTACAACTGAGAATACATTAATTAGTACATGAGAGCAGGGAAGAACGACACTGGGGAGGTTACCCAGGCGCTGGCATGCTCCCACTCCTTGTCATTATCTTTAGTTTCTCCCTTCCTAATGTTTCTCTGAAAGACATGCTGAGAGCTCTATGAAAACCTAGAATTTTCAAGCTGTGAGGAAAATGTACAAATACTACCCATCCTACCTTTCCAGAGTAAGACTATGTGCCAGATAACTTTCTGTAAACTTCAAAGAGCTGCTTCAAGAACTTATGTCATTGCTTTAAAAATATGAACGGGGCGGTTCTTGATGACCCTTACAGAATCAGTTGTGGTTCATTCCCACAGTACTAATTTATTTAAATTACTGTTTTTACTATGTCAATATGCAATATTTTCCCCTTATCCACTAGGGATATATTCCTAAAATCCCAGGAATGTTTGAAACCTCAAACAGCAAAAAATCATTATATATATATATATATATATATATATATATATATTCTTTTACATAATATCTATGAAAAGTTTAATTTTTGCACTAGGCATAATAATATATTAATGATAATAGTAAAACTAAACAATTATAACAATATATTTGTTGTAAAAGATGTTTGAAGGTAGTCTCACTCTTTCATACACACACACACACACACACACACACACACACATACACACAGTAGAGACAAAAGTATGATTCATATCCTGAATGGGACATAGTGAGATGGGTGGGGCAGGATAGTACAAGACTTCATGAAACAACACCAGTGGAAGGAAATGGTATGCAATTTATGAGCTATTAATTATTTAGGTCTGGAATTTTCCACTTAGTCTTTATAGACCAAAACTAAGTATGGCTGTGGAAAGTAAAATGTAAGTAAGGGAGCAGTACTAATTTAAAAAAAAAAACAATATCTCAGTCAACTAGGGCTGATTTGAAAGAAGACACCAGGCTGGGTTGGACTGGCTAAATAGCTCAGAGGATTAAAGCACCTGTAAGCATGCACAGGGGCTGGGGTTTCGATCTTTGAGCCACCTGTACCTGCCCCTAACCTGGGGCCAGCTGAGAGGTCAATTGAGCCTGGGCGTGTTAGCACACACTTGTAATCCCAGCTCTTAGGAGGCTATAAACAGGTGGATCACTATGACTCCGATCTAGTAGTGAGACCCTGAACACCCTACAGACCCTTCCCTAAATTACAGTTAATAAAAAAGAAGACCCTAGACTGGATGATGTAAGTAGTAGATATTTATGTCACATATCTCTGTAAGCTGAACATTCAAGATCCAAGGGGCCAGTAAATTCAGTTATTAGTGAAGACTCTCCCCCTGACTTCTTGCATATGGCGCCTTTTCTCCATTTTCTCACATGGTGGGGAAGAGAGAGAGAGAGACAGAGACAGAGACAGAGACAGAGACAGAGAGACAGATAGAAAGACAGAGAGAGACAGACAGAAAGACAGACAGAGAGACAGAGACAGAGAGCAGACTCTTTCTCTCTTCTTAGAAATGACAATCATGAAATTCCCACCACCATGACTTCCACTATGCCTAGTTACCTCCCAAGGGCCCTAGCTCCAAGTACCATCACATCAAGGGTTAAGGCTTTAAATAAGAACTTATGGGGGATACAAACATGCAACCCATAACAAATAGTATATGATTTGCGGCAAAAGCTTTTGCTTGCATAACAAGATCCTATCTGTTCTGTAAATTAAAGAGGAGGCCCTGCAGAATGGTTAATTCTGAATATTCAGAGGAACATGAAATGTTTGATTTGACATTTTTAAAAGCCTAAATATATACTTTAGAATCAATGTGGTCAGAAAACTAGATTTTATCCCTGGCTTCATCTTGTACCAACTGTGTTACTTTGGACAGGTTCCTTGACCTCTTTGAAGGGACTCATACAGATCTGGAGCAATTTGCCTACCAATAGATATGATGAGATCAAAGGATTATAGTTCACTGAGTGAAGTGGGAATCTGTGTGTCCTCAGTGAAAGAAATAAACCAGTAGAGAGAAGATGGGCTCTTCATGATACTAACCCAGGACATTTAGATGGAATTATTGTTTAAAAATCATTTGCCAACTGTAGTAGTCCATTGATTGTGTCAACTTGATTAAGGAGCACCCAGTTAAAGACAGAAGACCCACCTGGGATGGATTGCCACCTGAATGGCTCACTTCTGTCTCTTCAGAGGAACTGGTCTTCATCTCCACCTGAGATATCATCTCCTGACTCCCAACCTAAAACAGCTCCCAGAACAGACCATTCTGCTTCCAGCTCAGAGCCTTTGTCCTCCTGATACAAACTCACATGGAACTTTACACTGAGCTCCAGGTCTTCAGAACTTCAGCATACAGGCAGCCTTCTGTGTTCTTCCTCACCTGAATTTATGGGTGGCCATTGTAATCCAATCATGGAAATTCTTATATATTTTTATATTTGTAGTAAGTCTTTTTCTCTAGTGAGCACTGATACAACCTTAGAAAGAAGAATTAGTTTGGTTAAGAAATGTCAGTGGATGCTAAAACTAGAAGATGAATATAAGATGTGAAACAGGATTTTGCAGTGTCAAAGGATCAGCTCACAAAATATTTGTTAATTGCAAAGGTCAAAGAAGTGATAAAAATGCTGGACAAAACCAACAGATCAAAATTAGAAACAGTGTTATTGGTATAGATGGGCACCATGTACAACAGATGGAAATTAGTACAGTATGACTGAGGCTCAAAAGCAAGGCCTGCATATAACCAGAGGCAAAGACAAGATGTACTAAATAGAGAGACAATCTGTAGAAGTGGTGTGTCATCTTCAAAGATCTCAAGGTCAGGAAAGTCAAGGAAAGGACTGAGGACCTATTCTAAGATAGAGGTGGTATGTGGACCACAACATATCTGAGTGACATGTGAAGCTGGATTAAATCATCTTGCCCTAGGCTTAAATATCACAAGATCTCTCCCATGTACGGAATCCAAATTGCAACTAAAGAGTAAAACAAAAGTTAGATGATAGGAAGCAAGGAGGCAGAGCTTTTTCAAATGGGAAGGGGATTGACAGATGGAGGGAGGGGTTGAGGGAGGAAGGAAATGGGATAAGAAAGGAATTAAGATGTGTTTTCCATATCTGAAGGATGAACTCCACACAGGGAATGTAAACATTGGGTACTGCAGACTTGTACTAATAAAAATAACAATTAAAATGAACAGGATGGATCTTATGACAATTTGTGGAAAATTGAATGGGGCAACTGAGTAGAGATACAGAAATTCTTGTAGCCCTGTAACTTTTCAACTTGGAAATTCTCTCACATAAATTATAAAATAGGAAAAAAAAATCTTGAATTCTATAAATAACTATTTTATAAGTGATTTTTGATCTGAAAATTTGGGGAAGCTTTTCATTATTATTATTCAGAACAATGGACGACATCACAGTATTCTTGGTAGACGAAAGCTTGTGCCAGGGGAAAACAATCTCAACACTCAAAAGAACCTGTTGCTTTGATCTTCTTAATCACAGCGTAATTTGGAGGAAGCTGGAAAGCAAATGGACTTTTATTCAATCATGTACATGGCACATTTAATTATAGGCATTATTTAGAGGATACATAAAAGCATTCTAGTGGTATCTTTTGTGTTTCTTCCATGATAAGAACAAGGGAATTGTTATTTATACGGGGGAGCGGATATATTTTTTCCAGGAGATAATGCAATTTAGGTCCTCTGTGTGTTTTAGTGTTTCTCAGGGCTGATTAAAGCCTTGCACTTGGATTGGAGAGCTAATGCTCATCTGTAATGAATGTCCTTTCCTTGCATGAACTTAAGTAGAAGTTAAAGGCATGCCAGGATTACACAAAGACAGGTGGTCCTGTGAGAAGGACTCTGGAAATGCTCATAGGAAAAGCCTTGGCGTTCAGCATTCAAAGAGCCTTTTCAGAAGTGTGGCAAATTATATTTCCTTGTGTCATAACCTAGAAAATTGAATATTCTTCCTTTGCAATCTATATGTTTTCCTCATCATTTTATGCTGTTACCTAGAGTGGGAAAAAAATAAGGGGAATGAAACTTGAAGGAATTCATTGCAATGAATGATTGAAATGATTTATTGTCTCCTATTACAAATGATTAATTCTAAACTCTCTTCTTAAGTTTTCAACTTTGAGAAAATAAAGACTAAAATTCACAGCTCCAATCTCATTTGCTGCTTATTTTTGTAAATAAAACTTTATTGGAACACAGTCGTTACCATTTGACTATGGCTATTTTTATGATACACCAGAGTGGAGCGCTTGCAACATAGCCTGTGTTGTTACTCACTTACGATGTTTACTATCTGGTGATGTTTATCCCTGATTGAGAAGCTATCAAGTGCTTGGTGTCTGGCGACGGTAACCATGAAAGAAAGAGCCTGCTGAGGTTTGCTCTCAGGGTATGATTCATAACCATGATTTCAACTACGTAGAGCCCTTTAGTGGCAGCTCATTAGGATAAATCTTCCTGATCGCTGTTCTCCTCTACATTAGAAAAACAGGAGTCTCTTCTGGGTATTTCAAAGCAACTAATTTGACCCAAGAAACTGCTTACAATGCATTTAGAGGAAATGGATGGAGAAACGTGGGACACTTACGGGATGACTCCAAATGCTGCTGAAGAGAGAGCGAGAAGCGTGGTTCAGAATGTATGAGGGTTGCATCCTGACGTTGGTTCCATGGGCACCTAGGTGTCTCAGGAGGTACAACTGCTTGTACTGCTGAGGTGCTCCCCAAAGACAGAAATGTGCTTTTTCCTTCACCTCGTAGGCTCCCATCACCATTTCCAGGTTGTAGGGTTAACAAAAGCCCAGCTGGCAAGGGGCTGCGATCCACGCGCTACAAAGGCTGCTAGCTTCAGGACAGAGAGGCAGAGAAAATGCCTTTGTGTAAAGGCAAGATACAGCCAGAGCTATCTCCCTAATGTTCCCAGCTAACTAACTCGATTTTAAAGTGTGTCGTCCACAGGAAGAGCTTTTCAGGCAGTGCTGGTAATGACGACAAAGGTGCTCTTGGAAAGATGGAACGAGAGCAGGAGCTACACATATACCCTGAGGGATGTGAGAGAGTATAACACAGCAAAGGACTTAGTACCCTTGCTTGAGAATACAAACTGGAAAGAGAGGTGCACTTTTGCCAAAACTTGAGAGATAACATTGGACGGAGAAAGAGAAAAAGACATCTTACCTAATATAAAAAGGGAGAGCAGAAACAGACCTCATAATGAAATACAGGGCAGAATATTTTTAACTGGAAGAGTCAGAGTCTGACCACCCAAGCTGAGTATCTGAAAAGGAACCCCAGAGAGGTTTTCATTTTTATGAGGTCAGTACTTCAGACTGATCAGCAACACCTCCCTGTAGAACTGAGTTACAAAGGATTATGAGCAATCTTCGGATTACTGCAGAAAAGCATCGCATTTGACCTGTGTTTGTCACTCACAGAAGAATGGACCAATGTGTCATAGGTTCATTACCATGACTATCAATATCTTATGGCATTATATAATTCAGAAATTACTGAGGACAGTGAAAGGATTTGTTGAGAAGAAATACCATGACTAGACAAATCTTCAGTACACAACCCTTTTGATTGGTGCATATTAGTTGTAACAGGTTTGGTTTCAGCACATTGGAATATATATATATATATATATATATATATATGCCATTTTTTTGATCATTATTCTTCTCTCCATTACTTCTTGTTTCCTCTCTCTCCCTCTTGGATCCTCTTTCCCTTTTCTAATAATCTCCCTTTCACTTTCACATCATGCCTTCTCTTCTGTCTAGATTCCACATATGAAAGAAAACACACAGTGCTTGTCTCTGTGAGCCAGGCTTGTTTTGCTGAACATGGTGATCTCCAATTCCTCTCATTTTTCTGCAAAAGGTATGATTTCCTCCTTCTTCCCCATAAATACTAATGAGCGTTCTGGGGAAGTTTCCCTCATGTACTGTCAGTAGAAATAGAAATTAGATTAGTCAGTATAAAGATCAGTGTGGGGTTTCTACAAAAAGACTAAAACTATGGAGTTGTATAGAAAAAAAGAAAAAGTCGACCATGTACATGTCACTTGTGTCTCTGACTTTTATTCAAGCAGTAAAAATATAGGTAAGTATTTCTAAAGAAATAATTTTTAGAGTAACTAAAATAAAAACTTCTATGGATTGTACGTTGCCTCTGTTCTGTGTGATCTTGCCTGGGCTACATATGTTTCTTTAGCTCACTGTCTAAACATGTGTGTGTGTGTGTGTGTGTGTGTATAGGAAGTACAAATTTTTATACAAAACTTACATGGGAGTGAAATAGATCTTTAATTTTTATATATTCAATGCTTCCCTTGTTTTGACTACTTGGGTTGTGGATAGGAAAACAAAACTAAAGTAATTAAAAGGATCACCTCAAGCTTTCTTCTCAGGCTGGATTTTAGGTACTGAAGATCCTATAAGGAGAGGTTGAGGCTGACCTTACTTGTTATTTACTAATACATCCTCCACTGGTGTCTTTTTATGTGTCCAGGTTTCCCTTAGGTCTTCAAAGTAAATCTGATTCTATGTCCTGCTGAGATGTGTTCAATCTCCAGGAAGTGATCAAGGGAGAAAGAAACTATTTCATCCCATCTGGCTTCTCCTTTTCTTCCTAACACCTCCTGGAGCTCAATTAGCGGGCAAATCTTCTCTGCTGTTCCCTTCAATCTACATTTTCAGGCCCATAGGGACCATTGTATTCTTTTCTTATTTTTTATTTTTATATATTTACTTATTCATTTACTTTTTATTTTTTGATACCTGGCATTATATAATTCAGAAATTGCTGAGGACAGTGAAAGGATGTCACTGGAGTCAAACTCATGACCTTGCACTGTCTCTGGCAAGACCATTGTTTTCTACAGATGTCCTGCCATCAGTAACTGATGAACAATGACAATTGGAATGAGGATACAGAAAAGGTACAACTAAATCTTCATGTTAGTAATATTCTCACCATATTTTCCTCTGAACTTACTCAGAGATGGCCCTTAGTTGCCTAAGCTTCGTGTGCTAATGCCAAAATGAAGGCAAAAGTCTGTGAGTCAGACTTGTTCTCCCGTCAGCTCTCCCCAAGGATAACTTTGCTCGTGTGTTTGTTTCTTTAGATTTTGCTTTGGTTTCCTCCCATGAAAGGGAAATTTGAACAATGGAAGAAATCAGCTTTAGAGTCTTATTCAATAGATGTGAAACCAAATGCAGCCACCCAGCCCCAATATCACATAACTATTTCATAGCAGAGTCCATCAAAAACTAGGGCTCTTGGTTTTGCTAGTCAAAATATCACTTTTGGAATGTGGTTCTCAAAATATAATGAGCCTTGAAGATGTGGAAGCAGTTACTTCAACTAACATTTCATTAAAAGAGGTATAGAAAAAGCCAAGAGTAGGTCATTGATTACCAGATAAATTAATATCATTATTTTTCAGAGAAATGCAAATTAAAACTATAATGTCAGACCATTACATGCTCTCTAGTATATAAAAAAAATACAAATACTGTAAATTCTAAGAGAGAATGTGTTAAAAAAAATTGTGACTCTTTTCACTACTGGTAGAAATATAAAGCTGTTTGGCAGGTATCTTAGTTATTTTCCTCTTATTCCTGGGACACAATACCTGATATACAAAATTAAGGAAAGAAAGGTTTGTTTAGCTCACAGTGTGTGGAAGTTTCAGTCCGTACTCAGCTGGCTTGCACAGAATGAAGATCACAATGTGAGTCTCCTTGGCCCTTTAATGAGTCACCTGGTTGAATTTCTAAACTTCTCAAGTTGACACAGTATATGAAGCTTTACAGAAGATCATATAAATTTAAGTATACTTAGCATATGACCCTCAGATAACATGATAAAAAGACCTCCACAAAAACTAACATAAGAATGTTCATAATAGCCTTCTTGTTCTTCATTTTTTAAATTTTTATGGAAAGGTCTACATGGTGTTCAAAGTCTCACTACTAGATCAGATTCACAGTGATCTGCCTGTTTACAGCCTCCCAAGAGCTGGGATT
>NDGN011251577.1:0-13932 GCA_002564285.1 Tympanoctomys barrerae | reverse complement strand
TGCAAGGGCCTGAGTTCAATCCCCGGTTCCAATAAATAAATAAATAAATAAATAAATAAATAATAAAATAAAGCAAAACAGCAGAGATTAAAAGTTAGTGTATCTAAGCATAAAACCCCTCTTGAATAATACCAACAAGTATAGTGACATGTTTCCTCACTTCTTTCTGGTTTAGTTTTTGAAGATGTGGTTTTCCAAGAGCCATGGGGGTCAACTATACTAACAGAAGTGTCTCCCACATGAACTAAGTAGACTACTATGTATAATACACTCCAGGTACCTTAAAATTAAAGGGAGACTATAAGAAAGTGAATTATGTGATCATTGCACATAAATTGTGTACATTTTCTCCCTATGAAAATTGATGATACCACTTATTACTGGCTGAGTAAAGAATGGTAGAAATATTTTTTAAAAAAAAATTATAAAGAGAAACAGACAACTGTTAAAATTCAATGAGGAAAGAGAAAAAGGGTGAAAAAGGAAAAAAGAAGGAAAGACAGAGGCACTGGTGGTCAGGTTGGAAATTGGCACTAGAAAAAAGGGGAGAGACTAAGGAGAAGTAGCACAATTCTAGCAGCAGGGATGAGAAGACAACCCTAGGTCTGAAACGTGCCAGGAAGGAAGTTCTGAAAAGCAAACTGAAAGGCCAGGAAAGATCTTGGCAGAAAAGCATTTGGAAACAACTGTGCTTCATGCGTGTTTCCAAGGCCCAGCGACATCTGTTCAGTGTGGAAACAAAACTCCTGGTAGTAAAACAAGCAAGGGGTGCAGAATCACTAATGTGGGAAGCCCAGGGTCATTTCTATAGGGTTAGGATGAAGAACACCTTTCACGGGCGAGGCTTCAAGGCTTCTGTGGACTCAGATAGGAGACTCCAAGTCACTGGTCTCTGGGCCCAAAGACAGGTTATCTTAGCAGGTTGGGGTGCATGAGCAGAGCTTGAAGAGACTGGAGAGTCATCCCACAGAGGTGCCTATGCAAGGAGTGATTCTGAAAGACCAGAGGATCAAATCCCAATCCACATTCAAAGAGCCGGAAGTGAGGATTCAGAAAGAAGGGTAATCACTGCAGACCTCCACATGGAAGGCCAGTACAGAAAGGCAGTAATAGGCTGCAGGTGGCAAGGCAGACGGGAAACAATCAAGAGCAAAGAAAAGTGTCAGCGCAGTCTTGCTGCTAGGAGACGGAGGCAATAGTGAGCTGGTTGAGTTGAATATGGATGAAAGGAGACATGAAGTAATGGAAAGAGCTGTGGAGGAGCCTCTTCCATGGAAGCCAGAGGTCAGGAGATGGGAAGGGAGAGAATTTGCAGTGGGCCTCAGTGAGAATGAGTTTTAACTTGAGTTAAAAATGGCAAGACAGCTTCTTCCAGTGCATCACTGCCTTGAGGTGCAGTAGAGGTAAAGATTTAGGTTTGCATTCCTCACTCGTCTGGTGCAAGGCCGATGCCTACTTGGGCTGCATGGCCCCTGAGAGTCAGGGTCTCCCTGCGCCAGAGTCTGGATTGCGGCAGCTTGTGGAGCATTGGTGCCTGCATGGTGCCAGAACTGAACAGTCTGCTCTGTGAGTCCTCATGTCTGTGATGTTTGGATATTCCTTGTTGTGATCTTGTCATATGCAGAGGTGGGAAAGGAAGGGAGACCAAATCTGTCATGCAGAGAAACACAAAGCAATAATGGCACCAGTTCACTCTTTGTTTAGTGGCTCTGTTTTACATTGTCTGTAAAATGTTTAAGATTCAGGAAAAAATGCATGTGCTACCAAAGGTGACATGTAAAGTCTAGCAGAAACATCAGGACAATGACACCATAAGCTGATTTCATGCTTCATAACAAGAGTGAAACGGTACCCTCAGCAAAGATATTCAGGCGCAGGTAGGCTCTGTAAAAATCATTTCATTCCAATATTCTTGTACAGCATTAATAGAACATTTGCTATTAAGAAAGAGGAGTTGTACAGTGCCTAAACCACCCTTACTTGGACCAGAGTGGGAGGAGGAGGGAGGAAGCCCTTGCTGGTGCTGCCAGGGATGCGTGAGCTAAGGCTTGGCCTCTGAAACTGAGTGTGGAACAGGGAGTGCTTGGCCAGTGTGTTCTAATGCATGGATGTAACAGGGAACTGGACACTCAGTGGAAGCAGAGGCTGCCCCTGGACTCCCTGTGGCTCCCATGAGATCCCTGGGAAAAGTGAGAAGATAACGGTGTCCACTTTTCTTAGCCTCAGTCCAAGTGAGAAGGAGCAGCAGACACGAATACTTGGAAACAAGAAGGTATGAAAGCATGACAGTGAGGATCCCTGACCACATCACAGAAGGCAGGAGACAGATACTTCCTCACCATGCAGAGGTGTCTGAGGTGTTTCCTGGAGAAGACCAACCCTCTGATAGCTACTTCAGCAGGGATTCTTCGACTCCTCTCCAGAGGACATAGTCCAAAGATGCCTCAAGTAACCTCCAGGAAGACACGCAGCTCCCCCTTCTTCAGAGAGCTCTACAGAAACACATCTCCCCATATCTGTTGGTGATGATGGCAATTTCAGCACTTTGACTGAGGTACCATTATAAAATAAATCCATGCTGGCAGTCTAACTGGCTGAAAATTATGGAAAACAAGATATTATGGCCTGTTAGAAAGACAGACAATCCCTTTTCAGTGTCAGGCCAAGAATCAGAAGCCCAGCAGGTAAGGATGACCAAGAGCTGGAGATAGTCTTATTAGTGCTCTAGCAGCATGCCTATGGGGGACATATCAAATACTTAGTGGGACTGTGAAACTATCCTGAAAATTTTCCTTAACTTAAGACACCACAATGTTATACCACAGCAGCAAAAATACAAATATACAACATATAGTATTGTTATGCAGCGCTGCACAGAACATCCCGGGAAGTGAAAAGGAAGGCTAGTATTACAAATAGTGCAAAATTACAGAATGAGATAGTTAAAACCTGCTACTGAAAAGCCTGCAAATGGAGAGGTGCAGTTTGTAGCTATCTGTACAACTGTGACCATGGTCACACGGGCTATGTGTGGTAGAACTCAGGTACTCATCAGGGTCCATCTGGCCTCAATGTCAGCTTGAAGCCCAGATTTATGCATAAACTTTCTACTAAAACAAGGTCTATGTGTGGCTACACATGAAACCTGGTCTTGCCCAGGATGACATACCTGATTGTAGCCTCCCATAGTCACCCAGTCTAGCTGGACGCAGTCTTCAGAAGCACAAACAGGTGAGATCACAGATGAGGGAAAGTAGCACAATGACAGTGGCATATTTTTTGCCCCACAGGAGCAACCCAGCAACCCACCCTACCCCAAACCAACTCCTATCTGTGCCTGCCCCTGCCATATGAAGGGAGGATTTACCATGTGCTTGTCTAGCTAGCTGGACTCAGAACTGTTCTTTAATTCAGAATGAATCACCAGAAACTAAGGTAGAGCCCATGTTTTTTGTTATTGTTGTTTTGTTTTGAGGGGTGGTTTTCTTGGGAGGCAGGAATTTGATTGGGAAGATAGGGAGTGTGGCATGCCAGGGCCTTGCACCTGCTAGGCAAGTGCTCACCACTGAGCTGTACCACCTGCCTTGAGCCTGTGTTTTAAGGAGTGCAGTGAGGAAGGAGTAGGACCCAGCTGTCCTAACCACCCAGCACACAGGTGCCACTCTGCACTGAGTCCTGGTTTACTCACCTTACCATTCTGTAATATTATCTGTTTCCTCCCTTTTGATAATTGGCCTCCTTACTATGTGAACCTGGATCCGTGGGTGGTAGCAATGACAGAGCTGCTGTGGCAGTGGATTGATAATAAGCTTGGACAGAAACCTGTTCTGGTCGTTTTCAGTTCTTCCTCACTTCCTGGGGATTGTCCTTCCCTCCTCCACCCACCAGTTGCCATGCTGGCCACAAACCTAGGTGATGTATTTCCAAAAGTATATTTCCTCTTCCTTCTTTTGCTTTTTCTTTCCTTCTCTTTGTTTTGGTAAATAGCTCAACATAAACTAAGGGCCCTGAACCCTGCACCCAAGGGAGCATCAAGAAAAAGAAGCCCCAGCACAGGTTCACGAGGGTGGGAGGATGAGGTAGCCTCAATAAGGGCCGCGAACTCCCCAGCTTCTCCCCCTTGGAGAGATCTGAATGCCAGAGAGCGAAGTGTAGTGCCTTTTTTATTTTTTGCCTTCTCGCACTCACACTGGTTTTTGCCTTCTAAGAAAAGACTAAAAAGAAAGGAGGAAGCTGCAGTGCCAGGAGGCTCCCGCGCCAGGCGTCCGCGGTGGCCCGTCCTCCACGTCCTCGTGTCCTTCCCAGGCCCCGAGTCACACATCACTCATCTTGTCACATTGAACTCCGGATGCTCCTGCCCTAGAGAATGCTCTGACTCTGGCAATTTTTCTTCATTCTCACTAACAATTTGGTAATGAAATATTGATTTTTAGTTAGATTCATATTGATGCTATTAGGTTTGCATTGATAAATCATGCTGGCCTCCTGTCTGGGAGGCTGGAGACCGCTACTGGAGCCCTGGAGATTACAATCAACTCATTGATGTGTTAATTTGATGGATTTTTCCGTTCTGTTAGAAGGAGTGGGAGGGTAAAGAAAGATTTTTCAGTGCGGCTGTTGTAAAGTTTTCACAGTGAAATCAGAGACAGTAATTGCAGGCTTCACAGGATACATTCGCCTCCAAAGAATCCTCAGCCTTCATTGACCAGGACATTAAAAGCAGGAAGAGGCTGGGGGCTGGACGGGCAGCGTGGGAGGATTTGGGCAAGGGTTTGAGAAGATCTGACACACCCTGTGAACATCGTGAGGACAGCCTGAGACAGTGATGCCTGTTTCGTGGACATTGTCTATGTGAAGTTGCTCCTGAGACCGAAGGTGTGCTGTGGGCTGCACTGTCCCCTCCCCTCTGGTGACTGTGGTGTGGTTCTGGGGTGCTTGCCCTGGCTTTCTTTCCCTGCACAGTACCACAGAGCCAGCCCACTGCTCAGGAGCCAGCCCCTACTGAAAACAGTCCTAGATTTGATTTATGGTCCTGTGTAAATGTAATGCTTGTCATTAAGGACAATACTGGGCTGCGCTGAAGGATCATATTGTGATTTCCTTCAAAGACCCAGCATTGAACAGGGGTGCTGCAAGCAGCCCAGAGGAAGAAAAGGCTTTGAAACTGCCTAGGTAAGGATCCATTTTATTTAGTTTTTAAAGCAAAACTACTTCACAGTCAATATTTTGTCTTTCCCTCTGAGGGAGCACTATTCATCCCCTTCCTTGGGTGAGAACAAATGGACACTTCACAAGCCAAGTCCTTTAGGAGTATGTGTGTGTGTGTGTGTGTGTGTGTGTGTGTGTGTGTGTGTACATGTGTGTCTTTGTATAACAAAAGTACATCCTGCTTTCTGAAATAAAGCACATTCTGTCATGCACATACACACATACGTACTGTCTGATGAGTAGAACTGCTCTAGGAGGCTGATGGGAACAAGGTAGGCAAAGATATCTGCTCCGTTTAGCTCAGCAGGTAGAGATGCCAGTGAGAGCCAGGCCAAGGGTGCAACATGTCTTAACATGCGACACTGCTTCGGAGCCAGCCCAGTCCTTAGTGGCCCTCAACACGCCCTTGCCTGATGGAGGCCCATTTATGAAACACAGTCTTCTCTGAGAGAACACCACCCTTCACCACATGATCACCCGGGTCAGAGTTAGTGTTGGCCTTTTCCAAGGCTAAAATGTCTTTTGTGCATATCTGTGTCTGTCTGAGGGGAAAGATGGGGGCCAGTGCCAACTAGTGATGGAAAGCTATCTCTGGTAGCAATATTGGGAGAGCAACACCTCTGCGTGCCACACATCTTTCCTAGACTATGGAAAGAGACTACGTCCATTTTTAGTTTCTTGAGTGTCACCATCCACTCCTGAATGCTCAGATGTTCTTGTTCTTCTCAATGACAAAGCCCTTGTCACCTCTGGAAGGAGCCAAGTCATTCAGAAGGAAAATCCCTATGCTCGTACCTTATACTTCTAGGTGCAAATTTAAGAGGCTTGCTCCAGGTCTGAGTCTAGAGCAGCAAAGACAAAATGCACTTACCTGACTGATTACAAAATAGAAGGCTAGTTGGAGGCCGTGCCACCCTCAGGGGAAGCTTTGTGTTGGGCAGACGGAAAGCTTGGGAACTAACACACTAGGCAATCAGACATCACGCTCAGGGAACCAGCAGTGAGAAGCAAGCAACCTGTCTAAAGCAAGTAGAACCCTGAGTGGCCACTGGGACTATCCTTAGCCATAAAGTCAGCATTAGACATCAGAACCATTCTTAAGTAAGCACTTTTCGATCCAGGTCATAACCTTTCCAAATATCAACACATCTCCACTGAATGTGGAAGTAACTATTAGATGTCAACTCACTTTCATGGACATCTACCCCTCCTGCACCAATGCCAGATAGCCTAGCCAGAGAGGACAAGCTGCAAGAGAACAGCAGGCTCACCACATGGGGACAGTGTTTCTCTCTGCTGGAATCTGCTTATTCTTGTCCAGCTGGCCTGAAATTGTGAACCCTCGGCCAGGAACTCCATTCAGAGCCAACTGCATGATTCTCAATCCATGAAAATGACCAACACGGTGAAAGGCCACCCTCATTGCATATTTTCTGTTATAGCTTATGAGTTGTGCTAAACCCACACATAAAATCCAGAAAACTTGTACCTCAAAATTTAACATTTTCTGGGCCAATACAGCATCTACATCTCTATATCAACACCTCTAACTGGAAGCCCATGTAGCAGGGGAGGTCTCAAGTGTTAAGGCAATTCCACAGCAGCATGCACATGGTCCCTTTCTGCCCTATTGCTATTATGGAAACCAAACTCATTTCCTAAGGAATGGGGCTGCTAAGAAGTCTTTCATGGCCCAAGGAGTGGAGAACCTCTATAGGACCAGCCTAGGGCATCTGCTGTCCTGTCCTATAAAGCAGTGAATATTTGACCTGGCATCTTCATGAATAACCAGACTGTTCATGTCTTGTGGTGAAGTGTACAGAGGGCCTACCATGTTCTCAGGGACAAGCACATAGTAGGACTCATTCATACTGGTTGAAGTAAAAAGTAATACAGAGCATGAAATGTCTCAGGCTGTAGGTAGGATCACTCCCAGACAGACTGACAGAGTTGTACTGAATAGGCTCCCAGAAGGGCAAGTAGAGCCAAAATTGGGAGGGGCTGGCTCTGGGCAGAGGTCCTACTGGCCTGAGCCCATGCCCATGGAAATAAAACACATGGCCTGTTTCCAGCAGGCAATTCCTGGAGCTCAGGAGCACAGGGGAGATCAAACCCAGCTAGAACATTCTCTGTTGCCGTGTAACAGTGGGCAACCAAGGCCAGAACCGAAAATTCAACAAAAGATAATTGGTCATGAGAACTAATGAAGACTTGAATATTTGTCTTAAGAAGAAAATTTTCTTTCCAAAAAGCTCTATTGGTGTTGGTTATGCAACTGATTTAAGTACAGAGAAGAGAAGAGACAGGCAGACCCACTTTAAAAGCTGCAGTGATTACCCTAGGGAGAAACACTGAAGATACAGATTTAAATTCTTGTTAGAAATCAAAAGTTCAGCCAGGTATAGTGGTATAGTGGCACACGCTTGTAATCCTACACTCTAGGAGATTGAAACAGAGGATAACAAGTTCCAACCCAGCATAGGCAGCTTAGTGATTTAGTGAGACCCTATCTTAAAATAAAAAAAATTAAACTGGGTGGGGGGTTAGGTATGTAGTTGTGTGAAGGCTCTTGGTTCAATCCTCATATTGCTAAAAAGAAAAATCACATCTGCTGATTATTTCCTTTTCATCACATTCAGTGAGGAAGACAATTGTTTCTGTGCTGGGTTGAAGAATCACCCAACATCGAGGTCCCTGGATGCACTTATAGAGTGAGCACAAACTGTTTAGCCAAAATGCTTTAGACACACACACACACACACACACACACACACACACAATGATGCTGGTGACATTCTTTAAAATTCCAAGGTACACATCTGTGTCTCTAGAGATTTTTGTTCTTTCTCACAGTATAGAGGAAGAACAGTGACTGCCTGTGACGCAGTGAGCAGAGGGTTGAGTATGCCCTTTTGTATCAGGACCACCTTGTGATAAGAGCCCCACCTCCACAGTAAGGTCCCCTAAGCCACTCCTGAAGACAGTGGCTCCATGGCCTAATCACACTATAAAGGCCCCAACTCTCAATGTTGTTACCACGGCAACTAAGTCCCAACTTGAGATTTGGAAGGGACATGTGAACCACTGCACATTTCTCTATGAAGAGAGTGCCTTTCAAACAGCAAACAGCATCACAAGCTACGCAAAGCAACATACGCTGGTCAATATGCACTGCACACATGGTGTGAAATGGGGAAGCAGCAGGAAGGGTAACTCAACACTGTGGTTCTCGACTGGGTGGAAGAACTACTTCCTAACCATGTGCTTACTGAAGTGCAGATACTAGCTGCTGTGTCACTTGCCTCCAGTGACACTGTGAAAGCATCGTTCTATTCACAAGTTATATGTGAATAAATATTTATTTTCTTTTTTGATACTGAGAGCAGTTTAAAGCAGTACTTTATATCATTTATTACCAGTATACACAAGTTTCCCTGAGAAGCAGTTCTAAGCATAGAGTCATCATTTCTTAAGGAAATTCCTTCTCTCTCAACTACTTCCATTGGCTCCATGAAGAATGAAGGATCAGGGGAAGGAAATCCATGTTTACACAAAGTCATCATTATGTTCTTTTAAATAGGAAAGTCCTCCAGTGAGTTTAAAATATGATTCTCCCTCCTCCAAAAGGCTTTCCTTATGTCTGCACAGGAACTCCGTTGTCTGGGTTGGTTCTACCCAAGTTGAAACTCCAGGCAAGGATGCAGGTCCAAGGAGTTGAACTGGGAATGGATCCCAGGAAACCAGGGTGGGGCAGAGCAGTGTACAAGGAAAAGATGGTAGTGTGGTGCTCGTGGTGTGTGTGCAGTGAGTGGCCATGCTCCAGGTCTCAGTTCTGAGACTCCTCTGCAGATGTGTACCTTACACCTCTGAGCTGACCAGAGATTGCCCTGGGCTTGTGTTTCTAAGGACTTCTATACTCTTGGTCACAGGCTTCTCCTAGGATAGCTCCTTCATTGTCCAGCTTCTATGTATGGCCAGAGATATCCATGGGGAGAGACTGTATAAAGTACTTGGGGTGCTGCTGCTGGGCTGGCCCCAGGCTGAGCACTCCTGCTCTTTTGTCTTTAAGCCCTAGATCCAACCTGTCACCAGATTACTCTGTGTCATGCACCCTCTTCTGATCTATCACCATTCAAAGCCCAGAACATCTCACTGTCTTTATTTTAATAACTTCCTTGCTGAACCCTCACATAGTACACTTTCCCTATTTCAATTATACACTGTTGGTCATCTATCATTCTTAATCAAGAGATTTGTGTCTGTCTCTAAAATCACAGAGTAGCCCCACCAACAATAATTTCACCTCTAGACCATTCTACTCACCTTTAAAATCCTCCATGTGTTGGATCTCTCGCCTTTCCTCCTTAGCACCCTTGTTCATTGGACCAGGCATACTTCTGAAAAGCTGAGACACAGGTCAGCATCTGAGATCAGTCTCTTTGCTAGTGTGTAGAATTCATTGACTCTTTACTGTGCCACATGGCTTTTTAAACATTCAGCAAAGAAACTCAGGTTCAACCAGTGTAAACAAACCCATCCTGCACAGGTTACTGAAAGCACTAAAACCAGATTCTATGTGTAAACCATGCACAGAGGCTCCCATCCCTGACAAAACAGCTTTCATTGCAGCTTAGGCTTTTGGCCCAAATAGTATACTAAAGCTCACGCTGACCTTGCAATCCTTGCTTTTTCTCATTGCCATTAAGGTGTTCACTTTTTCTTTAACAACTTCATGGATGTAGCATCTCCTCTACCCACCCTGGAGACTCCAGCACAGTGCCCCATGAAGGGCCCCAGTGAAGCTGAGCTAAAAGTCTAACTGAAGCAAGCCATCCTTATACTGTTCTTTGGGTTCCGCATCTTGATAGGCCTGAGAAGTACCTTCCATCCTGTGAACCTAGCATCAACAGTAATAGAGGTGTACTTAACCTAGCATTACTGAAACTTGGGAAGCTGATAAAGGTAATAACCACTTTTTACTCATCAATGTTCTCATATTGTAAGAAAACCACCCTCAAAAATCTTAGAAAAAGAATCTTCTCTATCCACATGCACATTGACCTTGCTGCTAGAATTCGATACCTAAGGAGCAGTCCTGTAATAAGACACTCCTCAGGTCTCATGAGAGGATGTCACAGGAGTACCTTGGGGCATATTGGTTCCACAGTGTCCCAGGGCAGGGAGCAGCAAGATTCCACAACTACACCTGGACCCAGGCCTCAGTGACAGGGCTGGTTGCTACCCTGAGGTTCACTGTGAGCCAGTCCATACACACCTGCATCTGGGCAAACTGAAAACCAGCCCTGCACAGCTGCCCTGGACCAACCCTCAAGTCCAAGGCCACAGTACAGCCTGGAATCACGTCCATGGTCATGGATGTGCTCCAGTGTGCTTGACATCACCTTTTATTTTGCATCTTCATCCAACACTCAAAAATTAGTAAATGTCCCATAAATACTCATATGTGAGTTTGCTTACAAGTGTCTGGGGAATACAGGGCTGGAGCCCACACTCTGGAGCCATGGAAACCCCAGACTCACAAATGCCGGCTGTGCGGTTGCAAGGAAGCCCCTCAGCTCTCTGTGGCTGACCTACACACAACATGAAGATTGAAGTGCTTACCTTGCACCGCTTCTAATACTTACCTTAGGCTGTTTCACTTTGGGTTAAGTGAATTAATGCATATAAGCTCCATGGAGCAAAGCTGAGACTGTTAAGAGCATGATGCCTACATTAGTGATTATTATTGTTTTCTGGCAAGATGGATCTTCTGCAGAAAAATCTGGGAACCTTCGACTGTGCCTCTTTTAGCCTGAGTGTGCTCCTTTTTCCTCCCATGGTTTCTACCTCTCCTCTTAGATTACACCAGGGCTGCCTGTTAGGCTTTTCTCCCTGTTTCTTCTAGAAGTTGTCAGTGGGGCTCACTAAGGTGCTGTAGAGGGTAACTAGCTGGGCACATACCCCCACACATTGGCCAGGACTCCAATGGGCAAAGAAGGAGGAGAGGTTGAACAAGGGGACAGTGATATGACATCAGCTGGTGCAGTCGCACACATTAGCAGGCAGAGCACTGCAGAGAAAAAGGCAGGCTGGTAGCAAACACTCAGAGAGGGAGGTGCAGTTCTGTCGCAGGTAGGGAGGAGAGGATGAGCAGAAGTGGAAGAGAGCAAGCCAATGAAAGATCCAGAACTGGGACTGAGTATGCTCCTGCAGAGAGAGAAAGGCCAGCAAGCGGTCAGCATGGGCATCAGGGGCCTGCATAACAAGACCCGCAGCCCAGCCCTGAGAACATGTCTTAGTAAATCACCAGCGAAGGTCGGACAGCGCATTCTGACCACCGATCAGAGAGTAGGTCCAGGCTGCTGTTCCCCTGGTTTATGATCCATCCCCCTGGGATTAGCTGGCTGAGAGCGAAGGCCACTGGAGGCCACCACCTCGACAGAGGCTGCACACTGCCTAATGAGGACTGGACTCACCAAGATTTATAAAAGCTTGCCTGTGTGGCAGACACCACACAGATTAATCAGGCATCATAGCGATTTCTTAATCAGCTGTGAGCCATTCCCAGATCTGGAATACCCACTCCTCCTGAAACACAGAGACAATTGCCAAGCATGTATTTCTGAAATCTCACACTGAGCACCACAGAAAATAGGCATTATCTGTCAAGGGCTAGGGCTAGGTAGTAGTTAGCAGAATATTTGACCCAACTACCTAACATGAAATTCTAAGCCCTGAGTACTGTAGAAATTGCAGATTGCTTTGTTTTCAGTGAGAAGTTTTTATATTTTCACTTACTTTTTGGTTTTCCCCACACCACATGGTAAAAGTTTTTTGCTCAGTGGAGGAGGATACAATATATCCAACAGAACTTTTAAAATTCAAAACCATCCTCAAGCGGCTTTCTTCCAAGACAAACAGGCTTTCTTTCTTGGATCTATGGCCCCTGCTTCGATCCAGCCTTCGCAGCATCTGCTGGCAAGGCCAGGGCAAAGGGAACTCCAGTAGGGGGTTTGACTTCAAGGGCTGACTTACAATTCCCTCTCTGACAAAAATAACTTCTTTCATGGGGAATTTGAGAATCTGAACGTTGGTGCACCTTCCCTGTGGGAGGCAAGCACAAAGCAGGGCATAACATGGAGGTATTTTCTTATTAGTCCCAGAAAACTTAAGATGTTACCAGTCCCCACCTTGGTAATGTTCTTTAGGCCTTCACAATGAAAGGGCTTTGATCGAGGGTGCTCCCTGGCATCCATTGTGCTCGGCCTGCATGCCTGTCAAGGCATTGACAGCATCTCCAGGCAGGTGTTCTGCTCTGCCTTAGGCACACCCTCCCCCACAAAAGTCTTCTCTAGCACCTGCAGCAGCACCTTGGCTAATCCCTTGGTGGAGCAGCACCTTCTGTCTGACCCCAAGGCTACTTCATTGTCTGTGTCTCCAAATGTCCAGGCTTTCTGGAGGCTACAGTGGCACAGGAAACACACTTGGACAACAGGGAGCAGCAGGTTATTTTATAAACTGTAGTTCTTCAACAAGTGTCTCTACCTGCTGTGAACTAAATGCAGGGTGGTAGTGAATGACTCACAGCCTACATGACCACACATTCCAAGTGCTTTGCCTCATTAGTCTCCTCACTGATGAGCATTGTACCCTTTGTGAGAGTTGCAGTGTAGAAGTCAGTTTGGGAGCCTGGAACTCGACCCATTCAAGAGAGAAAAGAATGGACAACCAAAGTTGAAAGTCCCTTCTAAACCAAGGCAGCTCTGGGCTCTTCAGCTCCTACCCTACCACTCCCTGCTTCTACATGCCCTCCAGGCCAGCTGCACCTGCATTTACCAAATCCATGCCTTCACATGTGCTTTTGGCCCTCCCCTGTGTGTTCTTTCTTCATGTCTACCTAATACCCTGGTTCCTATTCTCAACGACTTGGGCCAAAGGCTACCTTCTCCATGGGGCTTTCTCCCATCCATAAGGCACTGAACTGCTTCCACTCTGGGTTGCCCCCATGAAAGAGTCATCTGCCCACCATCTCCACCTCATCTCCAATCTTCTCTGAGGTCACTACTCCAAGCAAACTTCTGTTTGTTAAACCTACAAAGGTCCTCATGAGAATTCCAGTAGGCTGACTGTTGGCAAAGCCAGTGTTTCACATTCAGCTCACATCTAATGGGACTGAGTTCAGAAGGACACAGCCAGTCACTTACCATCCCTTGTAGTAACCCTTTAGTCCACTACGCCATCTTGATTGCCCTCCTGCTCATCAACCTATTCTCCACTGTCGCCATTGCTGATGATTTTGTACACCCTTAAATTTCTCATCTTGCACTTTCTAGAGTTCAGGAATACTCCAATTACTATACTACCCCGGGCCATGTGGTCCCATCTTGTGGATTTAAATTCCACTTAAATTGTATTGATTTCCAAATATTCAGCTCTAACCTTAGCCCTGATGTCTCCCCTGAATTGTAGAAAATTCTACTCAAAACCATCCCGTGGTTTCCCCATTTCATTGAGGAAAAAATATATATATATCTATGGTATCCAGAGAGGGCTTGCTTGCTGGTTTCCCATGTGACTTTCTGGAACATCCTTCATCTCTTTCCTGGCAGGCTGTGACTTGCATTCATGACAGCATCCTGGTTCCTTCAATATGTCAGGAACGTTCCCCTGGGGTCTCAGAACTGACTGTTCTGCTACTAGAAATTCCTTTCACTGTCCCAGCCA
>NDGN011251543.1:0-11850 GCA_002564285.1 Tympanoctomys barrerae | reverse complement strand
CAGCCAAATAGCTCAGTGGATTAAAGCACCTGCAAGCAGGAGCAGGGGCTGGGGGTTCAATCCTAGGCCTGCTGTGCTGGCCTCCGTCCCCCCCAGCCGCATGCTCTGAGATGCAATTGAGACTGGGTGTGGTGGTGCACACCTGTAATCCCAACTCTTGGGAAGCTGTAAACAGGCGGATCAATACAATTCTGATCTAGTGGTGAGACCCTGAACACCATGTAGCCCTAAAATACAAGATAATAATAATGATGATAATAATAATAAAATGAAATAAATTAGCTCTTTTAAGTAGATTATGCAATCTAACCAAATAAATAATAGTGCTGCCTGGCACCAGTATAATTCTGACAATATGTGCAAAGGAGGTCTTTGAAAAACAAAAAGGGGCATCATGGTGTATAAAAAATATACTGACCATATGACCATACTTTTTTTAATGAAACTGTGTACTTTAACATAATGGCAGTCTGCTGCATTTCAGTAGCTGTACTTGGGGAATGCAGGAAGCAATTTTTGCAGTCAATGAATTCGGAACAATGAATGGCAAGTGTGCACATGTGTAAAAGTGTAAAATGATGAGTTTTACACGTTATGCAATGTACAAAATTTTTGTTGATTTATAATTTACTGTATTAAGTGTTTTTTTAAATTATAGAATCAGCCTAATTAAGTACAATGTTGCATGAAAATCTGCTCTTCCAGCTTTGGGAGGGGTAGAAAGTGAGCCATTAGGTAATTCAGCTACTGATAATGACTTGAATCTTGTAAATCAAAGAGATTGTGAGAGTGAGGCAGAGAAAGATATACCAGAGAAAAGAGAATAAAGTCCCCTGATACAGATGAAAAGATGCAGTAATATAAATAAAAATTTGACTAGTCAAAATGCTGCAAAGTGATTATATGTACCTGAACAATCTAATATTAGAATTAGGTCTGAAAATGTTATTTACATTCTTGCCAGGAGTGAAACTTATTGGCTAGGATGTCAACACTGTGATTTAATGTTGGAAGTTGCTTGTAATGGATGATATGTGACGAGGTGTTTTGAAGTACCCTGTTAATGAAATACAAGCGACACAATCTATATGCTTAAATAGTAATATTTAAAATATAGATAGAAAGACACCTTACTATCTAAGTTGACAGCCTTAGCAAGGCTTCATCATCATAGTCATTAGAATCTAGAGGATTTATGGAGAAGCCAAGGATGTGCATTGAGATATTTTAGAAAAATAACGACACACAAGAGAATTGGTTTCTTTCAAAATTGCCTATATTTTGATGACAAAGAAATTTGCCAAGAGAAAAAAACCCCCAGCAATTTGGCAGCTCTTTATTCATCTTTTAAAGGTTTTGTTTCAAAGTATCAGGACATCTACACACTATATGAATCTATGAGAATTGATATACAGCTCGTGTTATTCTGTGGTTGTTGACACTTTCGGCCATATATGCCAAATAAACCTTCCATATATGGTATGAAAATGTATGCGCTGGCAGATGCAAAGTCATTTTACACACTGAACTTGGAAATTTTTCCTGGAACTCAAGAACTAGGCCTTACTACATGAAGTAATAAAGCATATGAAACTATGAACAGACTTGATGAATCTATTTCAAGAAGTGACCCAAATGTCATATTCAAAAATTGTTTCTATTATTCATTGATTATTATTATTCAAGTGAAATACACTTGCTGAAAGAATACCCGTTGACCAGAACAGGAACTATTCACAAGGATAAAGCAGAAATTTCTGAAAAAATGTTGTAAGTTCACAATAGAGAAATATATAGTATAATCTTTGGATGTCAGAAAAGCATAACATTGGTCTCCAATCTGGTGGAGAAAAAGTAGTACTGATACTCTCAAGGTTACACCATGATAATAGTGTTGATAGTGAAGCTGGGAATGGTGGTACACATCTATAATCCAAGCACTAAGGAGGCTGAGGCAGGAGATCCTGTAAGTTCAAGGCCAGCCTGTGCTACACAGTGAGTTCCAGGATAGCCTGGACTGCAGGGTAGTGAAGAAATACAAGGTAATATTGATGCTGTCAATGTGACACCATGATAATAGGATTAATAGTGAAGCTGGATGTGGTAGTGCATGCCTGTAATCTCAGCACTTGTGAGGATGAGTGTAGTGGTTAGTACACTGTGTCAACTTGGCTGGATGACTTCTTGGCGCATTTCCAGCTGGTGGGTTTCTGCCCTGAGGCACAATTGGTTCAGCCCCCAGAATGACTCAGCACAAAGAGACCATATAAGGGGCTGAGGAAGTAGTTGATGTTCCACTTCATCTTCACATTTGGCTTGGACTTCATCTCCTGGCTTGCAGTGTAGCTTGGATCATTCACCTTCTGTAGAAGACTCCTCAGCATCCATCGCAGACTCTTCAGTCCTCCGTTGCAGACCCATCAGCTGTGAATAGAGACTTGCATGGAGCACAGCAGTGAGCTTCAGATCTTGGGACTGAATTCTTCAGTCTGGGGTATGCAGATGCCCTCTGCACACTCCCTCATCTGATTCTGCAGCTGACTGTCATAAACCAATCTTGTAATTCCTTATATGTTGTATATCTTGTGTTATTATCTGTTCCTTATATTGATCCCTCTAAGTAAAACACTGACCAATGCAATAAGGCAAGGGGATCCTGTGAATTCAAGGTCTATATGCCACATAGAAAGATTCTGTCTCAAAACTATCAAAGACTGATAGTGAATCCTCAATACAAATTAAGCCAGAAATGGTCACAATATATAACAAAATAAAGATGCTTAGAAATTACAGAGCATCTATGATATCACTCCACATATAAATTTTTGGGCCAGAGTTATGTTTTACTCAGTCCTAAGCATGCCAGACATAAATATGCTCATCATTTATGAAAAAGATATAAAGTATAAAATGTCAAGGAGAAATTTTCTTGGAGGATTGGAACTGGAGTTGATAAATGATCAATTACAATAGAGGAAGAATGGTCTCTAACTGCCCAAAGAACTCCCCCCAGAAGAATTCTAGAGCAGAGCAATGAACAGGCAGGTGAAACACCACAAGAGCCTCCAAAGAAAGTAGGCAGACCAGCGAGATGTCAAACACATTGTACAAAAAATGACAAATAAACAACACATGTGCTGTCATTGTAAGCAGGCACTTGTGTATGGACATGCTATTGTCATGTGTGGATGCTGCTCTTCACAGTGTACTCTGTGAAATCAGAAACATCAGAATGAGCTCTAGCTGTCAGTATCCATTAAGAAAAGATGAACAGTCTTCTCTCTATTACAGATGTCATTTGGTTTATTTCCTTGATGAATTCATGTATAGCACTGCTTGGATTTTTATCGATAATATATATGCAAATATATAATTTGGCTTTGAATAATCTGATCAAAAGTTGTGCACCATTTTTTTGTCTGCGAATAAAGCAGTTGACAAGCAATGTTTTATTAGATATAATTGATACATATTTGTTAATTTAAAAGAAAAGTTATGAATATAATATGTTAATAGGATTAAAAATTGCTAGTTCTACAGTACAGTGCTTAGTGAACATTTCCCTCACAGTGTCAAATAAGTATTAGAACTGGTTTCAATTATTGCAGAGCTTAAGGGTGCTGGAACCTCTAGCCAGAGGTGCTTTGCAGGTTCTCTCTGTTCTCAGAAAGAATTGGTCAAGAGAAATACAAAAGTAGCAAGGTTTTACATTTATTAAACGTAGATAAAGTAAAGATATATGCTCTGTGGAGTAAGTTTGAGTAAGAAAAGAAATTCACCCTGGTCTACTGCAAGAGCTAACAGTGGCCCCAGTTGATGGTGGCTGTCTTTCCATATGTCTCATTCCTGATGTCAGATTTAGGCGATGCTATGCAAAACCTGTTTGAGTTCTCATAAGAAGAATCTAAGATCGCTTTTTCTGATTGATACCTGTGCAGAGTTTAGGAAACTTTCCTGTGAAGATTTAAGAGGTCACACGCACTTCTCCAGCCAGTTTGCCACATCCTAATCCTTTGTCCCACAACTGCCAATGAAGAACTTACAGTGGTAACAAAGGCACTCACTATTTTTCTTAAGTGGAAATGCTTAGCCGGATGAATTGCACAAATACTGGAGGAGAATCCACCTGCTAGTATTTGTTCTCACATATGTATAACATGATCATGTCAAGTTTTCACGTACAAATCTAGAAAACAAAATAATCTCTTATAAAAATTGTTAACTCTTTTATGGAATACTTCAACCTGAATTTTACAGATTCTGTAATATCCACCTTTCTCGATTATTCTTGATGTTCACCTCCATTTTTGTTAAAACTTCATCTGTTTGTCAGCCAAATGTGAATCATCTGAGTCATTCAGATTGACAGCATTATAGGGCCAGCCAAATAGCTCAGCAGATGAAAGCATCTGCAAGCAAGCGCAGGGGCCTGGGGTTTCATCCCCGGGCCTGCAGTGCCAACCCCATCCCTGAGGCACCCTGAGAAGTAGATGAAACTGGGCATGGCGATACTGGACTGTCGTCCCAGCTCTTGGGAGGCTGTAAGCAGTATCACTATGAGTCTGATCTAGAGTGAGACCCTGAACACCCTGTAGGCCCTTCCCTAAAAAATACGAAAAAAGAAAAAGATTGACAGTATTGTTTTCCTTGGCAAGTATATATCTTCCAAACATAAAGATATTATGCATCTCAACTGTAAAGTGTACTTCAAGTTAAAATTTCAGTGAAACATCCTGTGCCTACTGACTACGTTTAAATATAAGATGGTGACTCATAGGCTTATTCCAGAAAGAACAGTAGTTTCTTAGAAATTCATTAGCTAAATAGAATACAAGAGCTTCTGATTTAAGGAAAAAAAGTTAAAATATCTTTCTTTATTACTTTCTCATTGCTTTCTTGCTTAGTTACTTTCTTATTACTTTCTCAGTACCCAGCACTCCCAAGTTAAAAGAGGGGATGTTTATTTTGGATCCCCATTATAAAGATTCCAGCCCATAGTTGACTGGCCCTAAGGCAGGGCAGCACAGCAGCTGGCCAGGGTGGGGGAACTTAGTTCATAGGACAGCAGGCAGCAAGCACGGAGCCATCAAGAGAGGAGAAGTGGTACCTTCCACACCGAACCTACAGAGACCCACATTTTCCCATTTGGCTTCACCTTCCAGCATCATTTCAGCTACAGCCTCATCAGTATACTAATCTAGTGTCATATAATAACTTCCCCCAAAGCCCACTTCGGAATGTATGAGGCTTTGAGGACATTGAACAATCAGCCCCTATCAGCTATAACTATGCCTCTACCAAAGAAACAAAAGGGTCAGTAACATTGAACCAACAACACTTAACTTGTTTTATGTAGGGCTTGATAAACTTAACATGGTTCCACTCACATTTAGCAAGTGACATGTGCATAGTGAAACACTGTGTGACAGTCCAAGACCAGGGGTGTTTTACATTTGTAATTAGCCTCTAATTGTGATTTTAATGTCTTCATGAGATCAAAATGTGTTGTCTTGAATCTATAGTGTGTGTTGACCTGGAAATGGTGTCCTCATATAAAACTAGAAATATGGATAGGCTGATGAACATAACTATTAGGGTACTATGATAGTAGAATATTAAGTAAGATATATTCTGCCTACAGTCCAAGGAAATGTCAAGATTTATCAGGGAGAAACATCTAAGTCTCAGACTTATATATGTGATTGAAATTTGTGACTACACAGGACAATGAAAAATCCCAAAATATAATAATAGAAAGAATCTGTCCCAAATTAGTGAAATTCACTGTCTACAAAAAGAAGCAAATTCAGTAACTTTCAGAGAAACACTTTTATAATTCAAGGTACATTTATACAGTAAATATTGCTAAATTGCTAAGTTCCTCCCACTTGGCTTGAAATTTCAATCCTGCCTCAGCCTCCCAGGGTTGTAGGATTAAAGACCTGAGCCACCATGTCTAGCTCAAGATGATTCTCAGTTGATGGATTTGTAGACAGGCAGGGCTTATGTGACCAAGTTTAGCAACTGAGTCATCCCACCAGCCCCTGACAAACTAACTATGTGCTCAAGAACTCAAGCAGAGAAAATTTATACATTATTTAGGAAGAACATGGCATTGATGACATTCCAAAGGGTCAGAGGTCATCACCCAGAAGCTAGTCAAGAACTACCTCCTTCTCTGGAATTTGAAGAGCCACACTGTCCCAAGCCTGCAGAGTCACACCTTCACTGTGTGCATGAGTCAATCTGAAGGACGTAAAGGGAAAGCAGTAAGTGAATAAACAAATGGATGCTTCAGAACCATGTTGTATATGAAGTACGTGTAACAGTTAAGGGAGATTCAAATTAAGTGCTTGAAGAAAGGTGTTAAAGAAAGAAATTTAATACTGAAATGTCTGTGTACATTCAAAGGGCACAGAATTCAGAACACATGAAAACTTAGCAAAAGTTTATATGGGGCTACAGGGATGACTGAGAGGCTGGGCCTTTCTGCAAGGTGGTTTTCCTGGCCTATTTTCAGGTCCAGTTTGATTCTTTAACTGCAATCTCTCCCACTGCATGTGGTTAATCATATTTAATAGATCTATTGTAATATTTCATATCTAATATCAATTAATTTCAATATTAATTTGATAGTTACTCACTTCCTTAGTATATCCAGCATTCTTTTATGTTTTATCTGTTGTTCACCAATAGACAAACGCAAATGTTTAATTTTACATATTTCTTTTCTCTTCAGCTTTGTAAGATCTTACTTTATATCTTCCTGAGGTAAGATAGAAATAAAGGTAGAATGGAGACAAGAATAATTGTGATTTACAAATTGTACTTTCAAGAAGACTGCAGCTTCAGGAAATCAATCAGATTGCCTGTATCTGAACCTGCTAGACTACTTAATACTTCTTGTCTTCCAGGTTCTTACACCCAAATCCCTTAAAGGCAGCATAAGTTCATAAGCTATCTTAGTTGACCAAATAAAGGGCAGAAACTGATCTTAAGATGAAGAAAAGATTCAGAGAGTTGAAAAATCATATTCTGGGAAAAGTAAGCCACTTATCTTTATAAAAAATGCACTAGACAGGATCTGTGACGTTCTTCAGTAAATAGGCCGTCCCTTTCCCTGTAAAATGAGCCCCTGACTGTCTGTGCATGGGCCACCCATTTTCTCCTGTAAACTAAGCAGAAATTCTCTACAGAGTTAAAAGTTCTACCAGCTTCAGCTACCAAAATCACATAAATAGTCCCAGCTCCAGGCTGTATGCACCTCTTTCCCTTTTGGGGTACTGTACTCTAAATCTGAGTGTGTGCTTGTGAAATTCTGCCTAATAAGTCCCATTCTACTATTCACTGATGGGTCTTTAAAACATTTTCTGTAACGGAAATCGACAAGCCTGTAAGTTCCTACTCCACTATGGGCAGAGTAGGGCAAGATTTCTCACCTCCTCTTTGGTAGATCTGCTTAAACTCTGTCTGGTGACATTTGAAGACTGGATATTTAGTAACATGAATTTGGAATTGTTGTACTTTTCTGGTGGATTGATCTTTTCATTATGTAATGTTGTTGTTTATTTATAGTAGCCATCTTTTATTATTTTAGAGAATATCTGCTATTTTTTAAAATTCAGATAGAAGTTAAAATTATTACTTATATTACCAATAGTATATTTAAGATACAAGCATCTATTATCCCTTTAAGTAGACTTTCCATAGGTAACACTATGACCATAATCTAAGGTTTTTCTCCCTTTGAAATAGCATGGCAATGGAATCCTGTCACATATGTTTCTACCTCTTAATTTGGCTTATTTTGCTTTAATACTGTTTTTAAAACTTGTCTGTGCTGTATTATGTATCATGAACTTGATGCTATGCTGATGTATTTGTATTATATTGTACAAATATACAATTTGTTCATTCTCCTGGTGGTGGTGATGTGCATCTTGCAGATTTGGGCTATTTGGAAGAATAACACTCCTATAAAATTCATAGCAACATTTTTGTGAGAAAATGTTTCAAGTGTTCTTGGGAAAATGCCTGAAAGTGGAATTGCTAGATCCTGACTTTGGCATATGCTTAATATTTTATGACACTGCCAAATTTTCTCCTTCTTGTACTTCTTTGCTTCAGTCTGACGTCATATTACTTCTGTTTATAACAATCCCCACTATTATTTACATTATATGCATCTGCTCCAATTTCCTAGGCTTTTATTTGTCTAAAATATCTTTATTTCTCTTCAATTTCTTATTAAAATTCCCATAAAATAGGCAATTTTTTGAGCTATATAAGAGTTTATGTTGTTATCTTCTGGTTTTTATTATTTATATTCACACAAGGTACTATTATTTTATATTTTTGGTCTGTGAAGAAAATATACCTTTTATTAGCTACTTTTCAATTTTTTTCTATAGCTTTCAATACTCGCCTTTAGTTTTTAAAACTATTTTATAGATACAGCTTTCTATTACTTTTACTGTGTATTACTGGTATTTTTGATTCTGTAATTGACTTGGTCAGTTTACTGATATCTCAGACCATTATGCCTTCTTATTATTTCAAATCCACTTTCCTTTGTATTTGCTAACTGCTTTCCATTTAATTTCTATTGTGTTGATTTTTTATGTCCTAATTTGCTAATTGTCTTTTTTGAAAGAACCCGATTTTCAATTAAGCCTACAACACAGATCTTAATTCCTATTACTAGAGTTACAGAAATTTTTAAAAGTTTTGTTCTCTTAATGTCATTCTTTAGTTTAATTCTATTCTTTTATCAGTCTTCCTACACACATTAATCAAAGTGATTTTACTGTCCATGTCTTATAACTCCCACCTATAAATCCCCTGAGGTTTTATTTCTACGGCTTCCTTTTCACTGTTGGTTGTTATTTATTTGGTTGTATTTCCTGCAATAACTGAGCACTTTTATTACATTATAGGTACGGTTTACAAAAATAAGGATTTTTATTAATATTGCCTCTGTCCCCAAAGAACGCTCAATTTATTCTGGAAGGCGGTCGAGCACTCACCTTGGTGCAGAGGGCAAGGAAAATGCCTTTCAGTCCTCCTCAAAGCGTTCTTCCAGGCTGCCCAGAGCTGGGCAGTGGCGCTTTTATCACTGACTTGACACAGAGCTGATTAACCAGAGTTCTCTTGCTGCAGACCCGCAACTCCTGTTTTCTAAGCCGCCTTTTACCTGCTACTTCTTTGTTTGCTTTCATGGCTTTTACTTTTGCATTGATCTTTTGCCCTGTAATCCAGCACAGTTTGGGAAGGAATGATTCAGTTAGGAGAAGTATGCAGTATCAGGCTTCCTTTTCTGCATTTTCTCTCACCAAGAATAGGGGTCTCTCTAGATTTGTACTCTGCCGAGCTTTGTCAATTCAACTGCTTCAGGGTTGGAATAACACTGAGCTAACACTTTGTATATGAGCTCACCGCCTTCCTTTTAGGGGGAAAGAAGCAGATTTTAAAATCCAGTCAATGTTCCCCCTTTCTTTAGGTTTTTGTCTCTTCTGCTGTGGACTTATAGTCTTTTATCTGTTTTCAAAGAAAATCATTTTGTTTTGCTCAGATTTTATAGCTAACTTCGGAGAGGTAGTGTGAGAATAACTAACTTGTTAAAACTGAATGGAAGTCAAGTTTAGCGTGGCATACCTGCAATCCCAGCATAGGGGAGGCTGAGAATGGAGGATTGTTGTGAGTTAGAGGCCAGTTTGGGCTGCATAGTGAGTTCAAGGTTAGCTTGAAATGCATAGCAAAATCCTGTCTCACAAAACCAAAACCAAAACCAACCAACCAAGCAAACAAACACCATGTGGAAATCTAATTGACCTGAACCAATTCAATATCAGTGCTGCCCTTGACCTGCAAGCCTGGAAAGATCTTTGGTTTCTCTCACTTTTATAGGACTTAGTTTTTAATTTACATGCATTTTGCCAATGATGGCTCCTATGTTCTCACCACGCTCCTGTTTTCCATCCATCAAAACTTTTCTAACACTGCTTCTAGTTTAGATCAAGTGAGACAACTGTTGATCAACCACCAACACATAAATTACTTTTTCATGTGTTCCTCAGTCTCTTCTTTTCTCAATTTACTATGTCCTATCAATCTCCATGAATGGCTTTCAGACATCTAAATTTCTACATTTGTCATCCTGGATTAATTCTCCTTCCTTTAGTTGGAGAAAATTCTGACCTTAGTTTTTCTACAGTAATAGATTACCATTTTGTAAATGCAGCTGGCACTATAGTAACATCACTTTAACCTTGGATTCGTGGGCAGCATTACTTTCTCCCTCCTCCCCACACAATGACCTTGGGAGCCCTTCCATGGACTGAGTGCCTGAGTGCCTGACAGTATCAGTCTTGTCTGGCCTGTATGTCTGGACACATCTACAGTCCTGATAGTGCTCCACATTAACAGAGTTCCTTGATTATAGTCCACCCCTGTCTCTGAATCTTTGAGAGGAGGGATTATTTGATTCATAACTTATCACTAGAAACTTGCTAAGTTTCTAGTGTAGATTTTGTCCAATAAATGTATGTCAAATGTTTAAAGAATCAATTGGATAAGGAGAGTCAACTTTCTTCAGCTTAATCTTGCAAAATTTTATTAAATGTTCTAATCATGATTTTCATATATTTTTTTTCAATATTACCTGTTCATTGACTAATAATTATAATGTGCTATATATAAATGGCCACTTTTATCCACTGATCAACCTGACCTGAATCACTGTGAAGGACAAAGTGTTTGGTTCATTGTCATAAAAGCTTCCCAAGAACAAGGTGAAAGTCTGATGCCTTTATGCATTTTGGAACCTGAGATTGAAACTATCAGCAAGAAGAGCAGACTAAGCAACTTGAAAATAGTTTTCCCAACAACTAAATTGTTAACAAGTGTCAAGAATATCAGTAATAACGTCCCTTTATGTGAAGATGATTAGGATCTGGACGGTGCTATGAAATACATGACTGTAGGAAATGCAGGCTGACAGGGAATTAACGAAGCGTGAAGTACGACTTTCCTGTGGAGTCTCACATCCTCACATCCTTCTCCCTTATTAACTTCTATTTTCTTCAGTTATAAACATTTTTTGTTCTTTATAAATTTTTAATGAGATAAATTAGTGATGGAGAAATCTATATCTTTCTTTTAGCATGGTAGTAATTACACTTTTAATTTACGTAATGAAACCTAATGCACTTACACTATTTATTATCATTCCTTTTGCAGTGCTTTTCATTTCAATCCCATCCCTGCCCCTGTAATAAAGTCTTACATGCCACAACCTACCACGTACCTTGCCAGTTACTAAATCCATTCTTGTATTTTTTCTCTGTGGTAGTGGGGATGGAACCCAGGGCTTTTGCATTGAGCTGTATCCCCAATATGTCCTTTTTACTTTTAGACAGTCTCACTGATTTGCTCACTTGAACAGGGGGCTCAAACCTGTATTCTGTCTGTCTGAGCTGGCTAGAATGCTGGAATTACAATATTTCATACATAGAAATGTTGTACATAATCTAACAATGCACTTTTTACATGTTGCTTTTTATGTAATGGACATTCTGTCCCTTATAAGGAGTAAATATTTAATGACTTATGCAGCCTTACAAATGAGTAGGATGGTCAAATTATTAAAACTGAAGAGAAAAATGGCCCATAAGTGACTCATCAGTCACCATCGAGCTTCTAAGCAGGATAAAGCCTGAATGTGAACTAGCATCCTTACACTATATTTGTGTCTTGTTTCGGCTGTTCCAGAGGTCTCATTACCTCCCGAGTCTTTGTGGAGAAAGATTGAAAGTGAGCAAGAAACAACTATTTCCTTTAAAAAAAAAAAAA
>NDGN011251533.1:0-13530 GCA_002564285.1 Tympanoctomys barrerae | reverse complement strand
GGTCTCACTACACAGATCAGACTCATAGTGATCCTCCTGTTTTCAGCCTCCCAAGTGCTGGGAATACAGGCACAAACCACTATGTCCAGTCTCAATCACCATCTCAGCACATCCCAGGGGCAGGGCCTGCACAGCACGCTTGGAATTGAACTCTGGTCTCTGCTTTAATCTGCTGAACTATCTGGCTGCCCCCCCCCTTTTAATTCTACTTCACTGAGTTTATTTTTCTCTGACAGTATCTTTCCCAACATATTTCATTATTATGTGAAGAAAACACTTTCATGTTAATGTTATTTATTAGACATAAGGTTCAATATAGGTGAGATCACCAGAAAGTAGATTTTCATGTTTAACTGGGATCAAGTGTTTGAAGACATTAGAGCATAAGGCTAAAGGAAAGTGTATAATGAGTAAAATTTTTCCAGATGAGGCACTGGAAGGAATATTTAGGCCTAAACTGCTTGTGACCTGGGGACTTCTTGGGCTTGAATTTTTTAAGAGGAGTCATTACAAATTCCAGGACCTTCTCATAGCAAAAGGGGAATACAATAAGAATGAGAGAAGTAAACTTTGAGAAATTTCATTCTTCACCAATTTTTCCTGGGGTTTGATGTGTAAAAAGGGCAAGCTTACCTTCCCAGCAGGCCTCTCCTGTGGCAATGTATCTTGGGAAATCATGTTTTTGATTGTTAATTCCATCACAAGAGGGTATTGCTTTTAATCAGTTTCACGTTGTTAGTTATCCTTTGCACCTTTATGTTGTTAATTTTTTTTTTTTTTTGGAACCGGGGATTGAACTCAGGCCCTTGTGTATGCCAGAGAAGCACTTATTCTACTGAGCCATCTCCCCCGTCCCTACGTACTGCTTTTAAATAGCTCAACATGTAAATAAAATATAGTATTTTAATATTATTTTTATTTCAGATATTAAGGATGCCTTTTTGGTCTTACTTATCTGCATCCAGACTAACATCTATATCTACACTTACATATAGATATACACAGGTATCTGTATTTATATATATGAAAATTTGCCTTATAGCTGTTTCTATGTATACATAAATAACATATTTAATACAGACATATAGATCTATATGAATATGTAAATCTATACTTGTACATGTTGATATAGGCATGAAAATTAGTTTGTTTTGCAAAATAACTAAAATGTTTTTTGAAGGAATCATAACACTAAAACTAAAGATGTTAGCAAGTCCCAAACATGGTAGCTTGCTCTCATTGTCATGCATGCTTTTCTAAGCATACATGGTTTCCTTTAGAAGCAAATGTAGACAGATTTTGAGTATGATGTATACAACTCCTTCAAAGGCAATATTTTGGCTAATATATTTAATGGAAGTTAATATTTTCAGATATTTGTTTAATCATTTTATATACTTTATGAGTTTATTTATTTATTGCGATTCCAGGGATTAAACTCAGGACCCTGTGCTTGCCAGGCAAACACTTATTCTACGGAGCTATCTCCCCAGCCCTTATGATTTTATTTTGATGGGTAATATATTTTTCATGCTTTTGAAAATTTCAGTTTATTAGTACATGCGTGTGGTACATCATAGTTACATTCTTTGTGGGAAGTTGGCACATGTATGTAACACACCTTAAATTCCTTTTAACCCTCTCCATTTCCCTTTTCCTTTTACTTAACATTCCTGTATCCCCTTCCTTTTCTTTGGTTTGGCATGTTTGTAGTACTTAATATTCTATTCTTGTGTGTGGAGTTTTATATATATATATATAAATAATGCATCCAAATTCCTTTATTTTTCCATCCCCATTTTTCACTGCTTTCTGCCATCCCTCTACTTCTTTTTACTCTTATTTTTTTTAAGTTTTAAAGAGTAAAAATTAGAAATAAAATAGAGAAAAACAAGTGATACAGATTTTTACTTAACAAAGTAACATGAATTTCACAGTATTTGCTGTAATACATAGTGTTGTATTCCATTTATTCATATTACCAGATAAATGCACATAAAATTGGAAGAATGAGAAAAAGAAAGAAATGTATAAGAAATTAAGAAAAGTATTAATTGAAGAAAAGAGACAGAACAAATTAAGTATTATCTATTCCTTTTCATAGACCATCAGAAATGCAGAGTACAAATGTCCAAACCACTCTGCTTACATATACAGATAAATCTATTTCCCCTACTCTTTCTCCTATCTTTCTCCTCAACTCAGTAACTCCTTCTGAGTAAGTGCGTTTTTTTCCCCAGTGTCTATTGTACCTTGCAGATTCCATTTTTCTCTTTCAGGTTCTTACATTAAGGAGACAAGACAATGTTTGCATATGCGGGTCTGATTTATTTCACTTAAGAATATGTTGTCTAGTTGCATCCATTTAGTGACAAGACTCAAATTTATCCTGTTTTATAGTGGAATAATACTGCATTGTGTAAAAATACCCCATCTTCTTTGTCCATTCTTCAGCTGATGAGTATCTGGGTAGTTTCCAGGATTTAGCTATGAGAAATCACACTGTTATAAGCATGGGTGCAGATATCTGTGCTATGAGGTTTTCAATTTGTCTGGAAAAATACCCAGGAGAGAAACAGCTGGCTTGAATGGGATCTCCAGTCCTAGCTTTGTGTGTGTGTATGTGCATGTGCATGTGCGTGTGCGTGTGCGTGTGTGTGTGTGTATGTGTGTGTAGGGCCTCACTACACAGCTTGGACTTGTAGTGATCCTCCTGATTTCAGCCTCTCTAGTGCTGGGATTACAGGTGTACACCACCATGCCTAGATTCCACTGGCAGCTCAGTGCACCTGGGGATAGGGCTGGTGGCACATGGTGCCAGGGTCTGAACCCTGGTCCCTGAGCTTACCTAAGCAAGCACTTAGTCTGTTGAGCTATATCTCTGTCCCTTCTAGCCCTAGCTTTTGAAGCAATCTCCACACTGATTTCCATAGTGGTTGCACTGTCTGCATTCCCACCAACAGTGGAGAAGGATTTCTTCTCCACAGCCCTGCAACATTTGTTATTGGCTGACTTCTTGATGTTAGCCATTCTTTCCTGTAGGAGATGGAATCTCAGTATTGTTTTAATTTGCATTTATTCAAATGACCAATGATGTTGAACATTTTTTTATATATTTACTTGCCATTTATATTGTTTCTCCGTTTCTTAATTCCATTCTCTGTCTCCTACTTATTATTATCTCTTACTTTGCTGTTTAGATTTACTATTTTTCTCTTATAAAAGAAAAAATGTGGTATATAAACTTGTGTGTCTGATGTATTTCACTTATTAGGGTCCCGAGTTATATCCATTTTCCTACACATGACTCAAAAAATCATTTATAGCAGATTAATATAACTCCGTGTTCTGTAAATACCACTATTTCTTTATCCATTCATCTGTTGATAGATGTATAGACTGCTTCCAAAGTTTAGCCATTCAGAATCGTGCTTTTATAATATTGGTATGCATCTATCTCTATAACAGGATGGCTTTAACTCCTTCAGGAAAATACCTAGAAGGGAAATAGCTCAGTCAAATGTCTGTAGTTTTAAGTTTTTGAGGAATCCCCATACTGATTTTCATACTGATTATAGCAGTTTACATTGGTACTGAAAGTGTAGAAGAGTTCCTTTTCCTCATATTTTCTCCAGCATTTGTTATTATTTGATCTGTCATTATTTGTTTCTTGGATAAGATTAAATCTCAGTGCTGTTTGCATTTTTAGAATAGTTAGCAATACTGAACATTCCTTTGTGTACTTATTGACCATTTGTCCTTCTGTAAATTGTCTATTTTACTTGCTCACTTATTGGTTTTGTCTTTTATTTGGGGGTATCTAATTTTTTAATTTGAGTTCTTTATATTCTAGATGGGAGTCCTTTGTCTGAGAAAGTTGAAAACTTTTCCTCATTTGTAGGTTGTTCTTTCACTTTTACTGTACAGTAGCTTTCAAATTTAATATTATCCCATTTGTTGTTTCTTAGAACTATTTCTGTGACATTGGGATTCTGTTGAGAAAGTCCTTGACTAGGCCTACAACTTCAAGTTTTATGTACTTTGTCTTTGAGGAGTTTAAGTGTTTTTGGTTTAGTTTGATGGAGTTTGATTTTAGTTTAGCACATGGCGAGGAATACTAGTGTAAATTCAATCTTCTGAATGGGGTGTCCAGTCTTGATTGCAGTTAAATTGCCCGCAAATACTAAAGGACAGAGTTGCCTAATGGATAGATGCACCAAGAATAGCGTAAGCCCATGGGATGTTTTGCTGGGGGTTAAGGGGAGCGCTTTTTTTCAGTTCAATAGTAGGCTAGTAGTTGTTACACTTCAAATGAAAGCTTTACATTTAGCATCATTTGCTTATTTAAAATAATGAGCCTTCACTAGAGCAGAGACACATTTTAATAGGGAAACACATGCAGGCAAGGATGAATAAGTTTACAGTACTGAAGAGAGTGTTGGACAAGACACATCCTGACCCAAATCCCAGATCTGGTCTTCACTAGTGCTTTGTGATTTCGAGGCTATTTCAGCTCTATTTGTATTTATATTCTCTCTACTAGCTTGTGAGGCCTTGATAAACTAGGGATGATAGAGATTGATTTTTAAAGTAAACTTTTTTTTATATTTCAGTCAACTTGTCTTTGTTGTTAATGCTGTACATGTCATGTAACCACTGCTATTCTGGTTGACATCGATTACAGAATCTAGAAACTAAATCTTTTTCTGTACACGTACAGCACTCTTAGGTATCCAACATGAACTATTCATTTGATGTGGTTCTATTAAAATTATCCTCAGAAAGAGGTTTTATTTTCTTCATTTTATTGGTCAATATTTGAGGAATTGTTGGGTTTCTAGAATTTTTTCTGTTGAAACTGTGCCTGTTTCCATTTAACTTTATTTGCTTTTAAGGCCCATTAAGTAATTAGTTCTACATTTTAGGAAATTTAGAGGCTAATAAAAGTGACTTCAGAACACTATTGAATCATTTCCTTATTTATAGTAGTTCAATCTATGTTAAGCTTCTTCACAGATTTTTAAACTGTTAGAACTACTGGGTACTTGTTTCTGGTTGGAAAAAATGTCTGAGAGAGAAGAGAAAGTATCTCTAAGAGATTGAATAATCAGAAAAATTGCTAATAGACACACAAAGCCAAGCAAGAATTCATAATTTCTAACCTCCTAATTTATTGTGTAAGCATATCTTATGCATATTTGAAATGAGTTATATATTAGATTTAATTTATAAGCATTAGATTTAATTTATAAATTTATAAGCTGTTTATGAATTAGAGGTCTTTTCTCACACTAAGTTCTTTTTCTAGCAATCTAAATTTGGCAAACAGTTTAATATTTGAAATCTGTGTGACTTCCCAGATTTGTATCTCAAAACCAGGCCTTTTCTAGAAGCTGCAGACTCGCTCTCCCAAATGGTTACTCAGCATTTCCACAAGGATGTCTCAAAGGCAGATCCAAAATGAAATAAATTCCTCTTATCTAAACATGAATCTTGCCTTAAATTTATTAAAAGGTATACAAAACATAGATACATTGCATGATCCAGGCACTGTATTAGTACAGCAATGAGCAAGGGCTCATGTCCCTTTACTGAGAGCCAAGGAGCTAAGACTAGAAGTAGAAATGGAAGTATTTTCATCTACATTCTCTGTCTTATGACTATTTCATCAGTACATCCTGCCAATTTTATATCAGGTCATCTCTTTTTGCACTTTATGACTAGGTAGTCCAAGCTAAAGTTACTGTTTCCCCTACCATTCATGAACTGTGAAGTATACATCTCATATATGCTTGGCACTTGGCCTAAACCAATCCCTATAAAGCCATACATAGTCTTTTGAAACATAAGACAAATACACACACACACACACACACACACACACACACTTTCCTTGCTTAAATATTGCTACCAAGGGGACAGCCAGAAGCATTGGAAAGGTAATGCCCTTAGAGTGTTGTTAGGTTGATGAGGGGTGGGGAGCTCAGTGTGTCTGCACAAGGATTCTCAGAGAAACCTCAACTGGACTGCCTCCAGTTACCTAGGGTTCTGTTCCGTTATTCCCCATTCTAGCCTCACCTTATTTAATCATGCTTTTGTTCTTTGTGCTGCACACACAATGCCAGTTTTTACACACTGAAGTGTTGTGGCAGCTCTGTGCTCAGCAGCCTGTACGCACCATTTTCCCAATAGTTGAGATGATTCTTAACATATCTTAGCAATGCAGCATTTTTAATTCAGATTTTCACCTTTTTTAGACATGCTACTACAAATTAATAGATTTAACATGAGAACTAGGCATAAATTTTATATGCCTTGAGACTCCCAAATAATTATTTTGTGATTCAACTTACTGTGTTATCAAATAGGATCATTTAGAGCCAAAGCTACAGCATCTTGGAGGTGTGTCTCTAGTAGCCTTTTCTTACATTTGTACTCCAAAGTGCTTTCTGGCATCACCTCCCAAATAAACTTCTTGCATCCATATTGTTGTCTCAGGGTTAGCCTGAGAGAAACTAGGACTGAGACATAGTCAAAATTTGCACAATTCCAAGGGCACTGTTCTATTGGAAGTATTTAATTTGCTCTATTCCAAAAGGGATCCCATTTACTCTAGAATACATAAATGGAAACTATCCAAAGCTGAAGTTACTAGCTAAAAAATATTTAGTGTTTAGTAAAGGATTTCTGTATCAGAAGAGAAGGAAGGAGGATATATGGATAAAAAGTAAATGGTATGATCTTACCCTAATTAAATTCATGCTTTCATCAAACATAAAACAGTTTGAAATACGAGACTTTGCATTTCCAAGGCAAACAGATGGCTCAGAGACTCAGGACAGAAGCTAATAATTTGCCTCCTTATTGAATTGTCCATTCCTCCTAATCGTTAACTGGGTATATAAAATGTGACATCTTAAAGTCATTTGGTGTGTTTTGCAGTAGGTATTAAATTAAAACGATGCAAAACAGCCTATTTAAGAGGTGATCATCAGAGTTTATGAAAATTGTTTCCTGAATTTAGAAATTTAAAAAAAAATTTCCTCTCTGCTGTTCTTTAATTCTCTAGTCTTTTCAATTAAACCAATACTTATCCAGCAAGGATGTGCTAAGACTCACATGCTCTGGGCATCATAGACAATTCAAACATCTGATTGAAATATGTACACTTTATTGATAAATATGGATAACTGCTGTCATTCAAATGTCTGCTGTCATTCAAATGCCTATATCAAATGACAGTGCTTAAATATGTGAAAAGAAATTACATAATTGTGAAACAAATAGGGAGACATTTCTGGAGAAAGAACCTTCCACTTAGGTTTGCAATTGTATGCCACGTTTCTAGGGCAGTGAATAAGGTCACGTGGAGTCCTAATCATGTTCCTGTTGCTGAGACACGAAGCTCTGTACTCACCATTTAAAGGAAAGGCTTTTCATTCAGTCTGTGGCTAGCTAAATCCAATGTACAAACAGGATGGCAGAGGAGCCTGGTGGAGGAGAAAAGGCTTAGCCCACAGCATCCAGGAAACAGAAAAAAGAAAAGGATCAGAGAACCAGGACACAGTCTTTCAGGTCTTACCCCCAAAGAACAGCCCCTTCCAAGGACTACCTTTCCATGCTGCTGTTGTTCTTGACTTGTCATGGTATTTTATTTATTTATTTTTTTCCTTTTGTGGTACAAGGGATTGAACTCAGGACCTTGTGCTTGCCAGTCAGGCACTTATGCCACTAAGCTATAGCCACAGCCTTGTTATGGTGTTATTAATTTTCTACTTAAGGTCCTCTATGTAAGTAAAATTTCAATTTTTAAAATTATTACCATATATTTTACCATTTGTTTTGATATTGTGCTGTATATTTTCAATGGTATTCAACTTGAATACAGAATTACTGAAATTGCAAATTTTTTATTTTGTAATTGATTCATATAGGCATATTTTGTTTGCACTAGAATACTACAGCAGCTACAGCAGCCTAATTTCACTTCAGGGTGTGTGGTTGTCCTTTCAGCACTCTCTATCTTTAACTCACCAAAAATAAGGAAGGAGGAAAGCAAAACATGACTTGTGCCATCTGTAAAATCCAAAGGAAAGTCCAGCCCAAAATAGGTTTTTCCCTCTTCAAAATAATTCATTTCTTGCTTTGCTTCCTGGTCAATTTATCTCTATTAAGAAAGAGTAATCATATGTCTAAAATTATTTTTTGAACTCATGCTATTCAATAATAGTGAATCCTGTTAAAATAGGTGATCTGGTTTTGTCTGTGAGTGAAGATAACTGTGCATAATCTTTGTATAGTGATTGAAGATTATAGCATGATGTAAAATTCCAAAGGAAGCTGTCTTTTCAATGTTGATGATGGTGGTTGTTAGTATGGAAAGTTGTTCCACATGGCTTCAGTTACTTTTCTCTTATTGCTGAGTTAAAAATACCCAATGCCCAACATGAAGGAAGAGAGATTTATTTACCTGACAGTTCGTGGAGGTTTAAGTCCATACTCAGCTGGCTCCAAAGCAAGGTGGTACACGGAAGACACACCAGTCCATGGTGGCAGAAGACAGCACAAACAACAAGAGCAGAAAGGGAGGAGAAGATAAACAATCCTCTTTCCCTCCCTTATGCTGCATGCATGTTGCCTGGCCCAGGTCAGCGGAGCTTTCATACTCATGGTCCCTGTATTTGGCCATGAATGAACCACCAGCTCAAGAGCCCAGTCTCATGACTACATGAGGCTTTGGGGGAACATCTAGACACAAACCATAACACATGTGTGTGCATTGTTTTATAACATAATTATACATATTTATCTTTGTTATTTGTCCAAGATGAGAAACTATGAATTACAGTCTTCTCATTGATATTTATCCTACTGATACAAAGAATAAGATAGGGAAAATAATGCACCATTAATAAATATTTTCTAACTCTAAATGAGTGTCATATTGTATGATTAATATTTGTTTGCTCTTCTTCAGAGTGGTTCTATTTTTCTAGGACTTTTTCTACCTTGTGTACCTTCACATTATAAGAATCTAGATATTTAGTGGCACAGATGCTTAACAAATATTATTGATAATATTTCTGTAGAATTGGAAAAATGGTGGTTATTTTGAAGACTGTGGCAGTCCCCAGCGGACCTACCATTCAGAAGAAGTGACTAGTCACTGCCAGTGCTGTGACTTATGCCTTCAATTCCAGATACTCAGGAGGCTGAGCCAGAAGGATTGCAAAGCTTAGCAACTACATGAAACCTTGTCTTAAAGTAAAATGGAAAGGGGTTGAGGATGTAGGTCAGTGGTAGAGCATTTGTCTAACTTATACCAAGGCCCTGTGATCAATTCCAGTGCTGAAGAATACTAAGGAAAACGCAAACAAAACTCAAGACAGGGACCATAACAGCTGGGGCTTATATTCACTGGAACATGTAAAATGTTGCATCGTGTTATCAGAGTAATTTACCCACATGTCCACTGCTGATGACTCAGCATGGAACTCTACATTTTAGACCATTCCAAACCCTTGGATTGAAGGCCACTGTGGGAAGGAAAACTAGACATTGGCTCCCCTACATCCGGTAATGAGATGGTTTAATAATAAAAAAGTCAGACACACAAATTTTCCTTGAATTCCTCTTCCCAGTGTCCTTGCTGCTTCTACTTCTGCATGAGTGCTCTTTCCCCAAATATATAACTATAGTCACCTCTTTTGGGTCTTTACCCAAATATTATAAACTTAAAAAAAATTATTGACTTGGTGAGGCTTTCCCTGGGCAGTTTTTTTTTTTTTTTAAATTTATTTGCGGAGCCATGGATTGAACTCAGGCCCTTGTGCTTGTCAGGCAAAAGTTTATTCAACTGAGATATTTCCCTGGCCACAGTTTTTAACATTAAAAGTTTTTCATCACAGTGGTATCTCTAAGACCTCCTCACTCTCGTGTGTTATGTTTTGTTTTGTTTTCACTTTAAAGCAGTCATATCATTTGAAAACAGATAGCCTGTTTAATAAGTGTTGGCTTTCCACATGGCAAATACTAAAAGCAGATCTTTTGTCACTCACCATGCACTTAGCTAAAATAAAAATGGACTAAAATGGATATTAAAAAGAAACACTAAATTTCCTGGAAGAGAGAATGGGTAGAACTGTTGAAAATATAGGTGTAAAGACTACAAATAAAAACCTGACTATTCAGGAAATATTGCAAAGAATCAATAACTGGGATCTCATCTTATTAAAAAGCTTTTGCACAGCAAAATAAATCATTAACAAAGTAAAAAGACAACCACCAAAATGGAGATTGCTAGCTTCTCATCAGACAAAGGACTAGCATCTAGAATGCATAAAGAACTCAGGATTAGCCTCTGCAATTTAAAGACTCATTGCAAAAATGGTCATATGAAATGAATACACATTTCTCAGGTGAACAAGTATAAACCTTCAAGTTAATAATATATGAAAACTGTTCAGAATCAATGGGCATTTGAAAGATGCAAATTAAAACAACAATGTTGAGGTTCCATCTTACTCCAGAAAGAATGGCTCTTATCAAGAACCCAATCAATCACAAATGCTGGAGGGCTCTGGGTAAGAAGAAAGCCTTCTCGATTGTTGGAGTAGGCTGCTTCCACCACTGTGGAGGTCACTGTGGAGATTTCCCAAAAACTAAAACTAGAGGTTCCATTTGACCCAGGTAATCTCTTTCTTAATATATTTTGGAAAAACATAAAAAATCATACCACAGCAATATATGAACACCCATGTTTAAAACAGCATAGTTTGTAATAGGTAAATCTTGGAAACAGTCCAATGTCCATAATCTGATAAATGGATAAAGATTTTTTTTAGCAAAATTGAGTACTACTCAGCCATAAAGAAGGATAAACTTGAAGCATTCTCGATAAGTGTATGCACCTTGTAACCATACTCTTAAATGAAAAAAATTGGATATACAGGTATTAATAGCAATAGTTTCTCTATTTTGAGAAGCAAAAAGTGTAAATAAGGACTAAAATGTATAATGGAGATTATAAAATAGAAAGAAAATGTTCAAAATGGAAGGAGAACTAGGAGGAAGGAGGAAAGAAGAACAAAAAAAGAAATCCAAAGAGAAGTAAAAAAGAAAACTAATCTTTTATAAATGAGGGAAGAGGTGTTAAAGGGAGGAAGGATAATGAGGAAAAAATTAAGATACATTATATACAGGTGCAGATTCCCTATGGTACATGTTATCATTATGGATATCTAAAATGTACCAATGAAGTTAATTAGTTTTAGAAGAGAATATGTATTATTGATCAACATTTATGTGTCTGTTTCTAGATTCTAGAATAAGTCAAGTAATCCCAGGGTTGTTTCTAGCTTACCATTGTATTTTAAGCATCTAGGCAGTTATTGTCCACATTATGGCTAACAAATATTTATTTTTGCTATTTCTAGTAAACTGGAAAGATCATGACTCACTTTTAAAATCATGGGCGCCCACAATACACCATGGGTCACAACTATAGAACACTGATTTATCAGTATGTTGAAAAATTCTTTCCTTGAGTCCCATGGATTCACAGGTCTTCACCCTTTGCTTTAGACTTTTGAAAATGTCTGTTATTAAAGTAACCAGCATCATTCTTGCCTGGGACTGTTTGTATCCATGTTGGTCTGTTCTGGCTTAAAATAATTTAAGACTGGGCCAACAGCTGCTGAAGAAACAACTGAAGGATTGAATTGTGATGTAATAGGTTACTCTCATAATCAGTTTGTAAAAACAGGACCTTATCCTTTGTACTGCAATACTGGCCCTGAGCTCATTGTGCATCTCAGACTGGCTTCAATCTTTCAGCAATCCTCCTGTCTCAGTGTCCTGAGTGCTGGGATTTGAGGCATGTAGCACTGTGACCAGCTTAAATTTACTCTCCAATACCTATGATTTTCCTTTTGATATTTCTTTTCATGCACAGGATTGTGTAAATTGAGATTTACCCTAGAGAGTTGGGTTTGTAATAACGAAACTGCTGAAAATGTCACAAAAGTGATGAAGGATGTTTATGAAGTGAAACAGGAGGCTGGAAGGGTGATCTCGACCAGTAGCTACCATGGGATCAGTATTGACTACATACTCAGCCCCTTGATAAATGACACCTAAGCATGTGATTTGTTTGTTGGTTAATTACACAATTATATATAATTTATTATTATTTTTCTATTGAAAAGCTGAGGCTGAGAGAGATTAAATTACTTGTAGCCAAACATTTACTGAATTTGGATTTAAAATTACTGAGTCTAAATTCAACTCCATATCTGCCTTGACTCAAAGCCTACACTCTAGTCAGTGTAGATTGTACTGCCTCCAGACAGTAACATTTTTTAATATCATAAAACATGGGATTCAGTCATTGGTCAGTCCTTCAGAGAGGTGATAGAAGTCTCCTCCAGTTTCATTTACTTAGCTGCCTTTGGGCTTTTCAAAATCTTTTTATATTTTATTTTTCTGCTTCTGGCTTTATCTCTATATAATTACAATATGGCCCACATTTTATATTTTATTTTTGATTCTTTTTGCTAGAACTACTTGTTTACTTTTTGATGATTGAAGACTGGACTGTAATTACTTTCTGAGATATCATTGCATTGAATGGAATAAATGGATATTTGTCAGGTCTGTCTCTTTTCTCTTGATTATAAATTGATTGGAACAAGATGGCATTACTTTATCAATAAAAATTTGATGGTAATTGGGACAGGAGCTAGGCTATGCTAAAATGAAAGATAACTTTTGATATGCAAATTTTCCTTCCTTAGGAAAATTAATCACATGCATATGGCTTCAGGGAAATATTTAAATTACTTAAGGCTGCGGTCTACATGGACCTTAAAAGCCTGCCCACACTTGGTTCTCAGAACATAGCACTAAAAAGCTGAATAGACCTTTGGGCATGTTTGTGTTGGGGACTTCAGCTTCCAGGTTGGAAAATGGACACATACTGTCCTGTGCACAATCACAGTGACCAAGCAGCAGAGTGAGACCCAGTTTAGTGGTTTCATGTGCGTGGTCATTTACCCAAATTATATGGACATAAAATATACTAACAGCAATAACAGCTCCACATATAGTTCTTCCATAAGACAATTTATGGCTGGATTGAATTATTAGGGCAAATTCTCCATGCTAATTAAATGTTTGTCTATGATTTCTATAATCTAGCATCTCTTCTAATTTGTGTGGTACTTGATTCTGGTTTCATTTCAAAAGGTGGAGATTTAGTGTTCTGTGCTGCTGTCATGCCTGCTACTACCATGACTAGTGATCCTTCATTGAGTGCCTTCTGTGTGCTGGGAACTGTGATGAACACCCTATTTGCTTATTAAGTGGGCTGGTTAGAAAACAGGTCATGACTCCAAGTATTTGCGATATATTTAATACAGTAGATTAAATGCTTTTAGACTATTAAATTGGCACAAAGACTTAAACCTAAGGAAAGCTTTTACTGGTTTTGTTATTTGTTGTACATTTTTACATGATCAGAAAATTGAGATC
>NDGN011251477.1:0-21516 GCA_002564285.1 Tympanoctomys barrerae | reverse complement strand
AACTCAGGCCCTTGCACTTGCCAGGGAAGTGTTTATTCCACTGAGCCATCTCCCCAGCCCCTGTTGTCCAGGTTTTGAGTTCTTTATATTCTTGTTATCAATCTTTTATCATACAAATAGCTGGCCAATACTTTCTCCTACCTTCTAGGTTGTCTCTTGAATATTTCCTTTGCTATGCAGATGACTTTTAATTTGATGTCAGCCCATTTATTAATTGTTGCATTTGATTGCTGTGTATTTGATTTCCAGAAAATCCTTGTACTAAAACCTTATCTTGAGGCCAGGGAGGTAGCTCAATGGTCTAAGTGCCTGCCTGGAAAGCTTAAGGACCTGGTTTCGATCCACAGTATTACATGCTGTGCAGGGCCCAACCCAAGCACACTGCGCCAGTCTTACATAAAGCTCTCTGGTTGATTTTGGGCAGACTTTTCTACAACATGAAAGGTTAAATTTCAGTCTTGCACATGTGGACATCTAGTTTTATCTGTTTGTTTTTGACATCTAGTTTTCCCAGTAGCATTTGCTATTGCTTTTTAAGATTGTCCTTTATTTAATGTATTGTTTTTGCACATTTGTTTACAGTTTGTTTTAGTTTATTGAATGCATTTTTGTGACTTTTACTCTACTTCGCTGGTCTATGTATCTGCTTTTACATCAGCAATATGATATATATATATATATATATATATATATATATATATATAGTCTCACTACACAGATTGGACTCGTAGTGATCCTCCTGTTTTCAGCCTCCCAAGTGCTGAGAATACAGGTGCACAACCATACCCAGTCTCAATCACCTCAGTGCACCCTGGGGCAGGGCTGGCATGGCGCACAGGAGATCAAATCCCTGGCCCATGCTCCTGCTTGCAGGCACCTTAAACTGCTGAGCTGTTTGGCTAGCCCTTTGAATACTGAGTTTAAATTGTGCCACTTTACTAAATTTTATTCTTAATCCTCTTTGTGGAGCTTTCATGTTTTCTATGCAGAGAATCTTATCTTCTGCATGCAGAGATAATAGGATATACTCTTTCTATTTTGCTGAATTTTATCCTTTCTCTTGCTTAAATACTCTGAATCAAATTTCTAGTGCTACATAAATAAAAACAGACAGAGTGGACATCCTGGTCTTGTTCCTGAGTTTAAAAGAAGTATTTTAAACTTTTCCTCATTCAATATGAAGTTGGCTATGGTTTTGTTGTACAGAGCTTTAATTATGATAAGGCAGGATCTTTGTATACTTTATTTATTAAGGTATGCAAACTAGAGATATATGAATTTTATGAAATAATTTTCTGTATCTATTGAGATAATTATATGGTCACAAAATTTTTATTCACATATTGCTGATTCTGTTTGATATATTTATTGATGTGCTTGTTGAGTTATCCTTGTATCCTTTGAAATAATATAAACTTGATTATGTTGTATATGTTTTGGCATGACTTTCATTTGCAAGTATTTTACTGGGGACATTTCGCCTAAGTTCATCAAGGACATTGGCCAATTTTTTCATTGTGTCCTTGTCAAGATTTGGTCACTGGGCAATTGTGTGCTTACAAAGTGTTGAAGCTTTTTTTTCTTTAATTCTCAGGAAAAGTTTGAGAAGCATTGTTGCTGGTTTTATTTAAAAGTTTGCTAAAATTCAGCAGCAAATGCATCCAGTCCTGGGCTTTCCTTTGAAGAAACACACACACACACACACACACACACACACACACACACACGATAGCTAAGATAATTCCACTACTAATTGTTAGTGGTTTATAACAGTTAATACTTAACTGTTTTGATCAATTTTAAATATCTTCATCAGATTATCTGAACAATTCCTTTGAAGATAACAATATATAATATAACACCATTGGTTTCCTATCATCTTGTTTTGAAATTTTGTATCATTTTTAATGTCTTTCTAATTCTCTTTAGAATAAAAAATATGAAGAAAGGCTCTTAATACTGAATAGTCAATCTTTGGTACTCTTATATATATTGTTGGTTTTATTTTAACAAGTCATATATGCCCTGCTAAAATGTGTCTGTTTTTATTACATTTTTGTATTTTCAAACAATAACTAATGATTTCTTGAAGTTCTATGACATTAGCTGTACTATCTCCCTATTCATCTAATTTTGGGTATGATTTTTCTTTCATTTTAATTATTTGGTAGAGGGTCTGGCTACCCAGCTTAGATCCATAGTCATCCTTCTGTTTCAGCTACCCCCGAGCTGGGATTCCAGGTGTGCAACACAACGCCCATTTTCTGTGCAAGGCCAGAACGGCATGTGGTACCTGGGATTGAACTCGAGTCCTTGCACTTGCCAGGCAGGCACTTAGACTGCCAAGCTATGTCCCCAGCCCGGGTATATATATATTTTTCTTACTGTACTCAGGGTCTGAAATGCATCCATAGATTATTTCTTTTTTTTTTGACAGACTTGAAATAAACTCATTATTATAAACTTTCTCTTAGTATTGTCATTAGGTATCCCATAGACTTTGGTATATTCTGTTCAATTTTCACTTTTTCAAGGAAATTTTAAATTTTCCTGTCTTCCTCAGTGACTCACTGTTCACAAGTGCATTGTGAATCTCAGTGTATTTATATACTTTCTAATGTTTTTCCTGCTATTGATTTCTAGTTTCACTCCATTGTCAGCAGAAAAATTATAGGTTGTAATTTCAGTCTTCTTGAATTTGTTGAGATTTTTGGAGCCTAAGATGTGGCCAATTGTAGAACAATACACTGATTTAAAAGAAAGTGTGTATTGTGTAGCTATTGATGAAACGTTTCTATAAATACCTATTGATTTGTAGTGTGGTTTTAACTCCAACCTTTCTTGTTGATTCTTGGTCTAGATGATCTATCCATTGATGAGTGAAGGTCTAAGGTCTAAATTTCCCTACTATTACTGGATTGGAGCTCATTTTTCCCTTTTTATCTAGTAGTGTTTCTTTATAAAATTGGGTACTCCAACATTAATTGCATACAGATTTATGGTTTTTATATCTTCTTGATGAATTGATTCCTTGATCACTACGTAGAGACTTTCATTTTCACCCGTTACTCTTTTTTCGTTGCCCTTATTCAGCCTGTATGTGACTGTAATGGTACGGTAAGATTCCTGTAGCTAAAACTCCTCTCAACTGAGACAATGCGTTCAGCATTGGTCAAAATATTTCTCTTGCCCTTCTGATCTATGACCTACTGGTGGGGCCATAGCCTAAGCCACAGCAGAGTTACCTGAGACCACCATGCTTTGTGGGTTAGGCAGCAGTGGAATCTCAGTGCACCCTCTCACTCACAAGCCACAAGTGTCTGTGTGCAGCAGGAACCGTGTACACAATCACCCTCTGTTCTGGAACCTGCATGAAATCATGGACGAGTGGCTATGTCCCAGGTCTCAGGGAGTACTTTTGGCATCCCTGTTCTTATAGTTAGTTATGTTAACTCCCCTCTGAATTGCAAAATCTGTTCCTCGCAAGGCAGCATTTTCAGTCAGCTTAAGTCAGAATCTATTGAGCAACACCTGGTGTGTGAGATAGGTAACTTCTGAGTCACTGCAGTGGAATGTCTGTGGAATGGGGTCCCAGAAACAAGAATATACAGGGATTTCTGAACCCCAAGATTCTTTCTAATTCAGACAAGAGTCCACTTCTCACCATGATACATGGCTACAATGCCTTGTGGTTTTGGTACAAGTCAGTTTTATTTCCAAAGCCAGATTACTAGGTATGCAAACTTCAGGTTTCTAAATAGAAAGCCAACAGTGGCCACAAAACTTTCCAGTATCGAGGATTGCCTATACCCATGCCGTTAGTTGGTAAGTACTCTTTACTTCTGTAGTTGGGAAGCTTTCTCTCCAGGTCTTGGAACTATAGCAAGTGATAAAATACTGTGTTTCTCTTCCTGTGCTATTTACCCAGGTGTCTTAGTTATTAAAGATTTCCATTTTCCACTATTGAATTCTAGTGATCTCTTGCTCTCACTCTTTCAGTTCAGCTATATCTCTGTTTCTGTACTTCTCAGTGGAGGTCTGAATGCTGGCTCAATTTTGTGGTCATCCTGCCAATCACCTCAAATTTAGTTATACATAAATATATCCTCATATTCTTATGGACTTGACCAAAATGAAATATAAATGTCCAATTTAAGCAGAACTTTTGAAAGTAAATGACTGAGACTATAATTTCAAGATCTCGTTGAGCAAAATGCAAATCAACTGAAGAAATATGCTCAATGTTCTAAAAAGTAATAGTATATTCAAATCTTTATTCTGTTTCTATTCAAAGCCTAATTTCTCCCTATGACTCCATATCTACATGTATATATACAAATCTCAGTTTATCTTTCTGTGACTCAAATAACTCATTGTTTTAGTAATGAGAATGAACAAAAATCAATAAAATATTCCATAATTGTGCAATTTCCTCTAGTTGCTACTTTCATTGATAAGAAATTTTATTTCACCATGTGTTTCACAGAATACTTATTCTTATTGATTGTGCATTTTTATATTTATAAATATATTCCTAATATAATTGTTTAAATAAATTAAAAGGGTCCAAAATCAAATAAAAATGATGTATAACAGATGATAATTTGTTTTAAAATATGAATTAGTTGACATCATCTGAGAAATTCTCAAACAATACTTTTGTGATCAGTGAGTTAATTTTTGTTTGCTCAATTAAAAACATATATTTTAGGCTCAATATGATTATTATTCTTGCTTTATGCACAATATCTTATTGTATGCTTTTCTGATACAGTTACAATCATCTTGTTTGTATTCTAAAAATAAATATCATGACATAGGAAATTTCCATCATAAATGCAAAATTCGCATCACTCATTTTCTCTATTAATTACAAAGCAAATATTATAAAGATGAAGAATACATCTATTTTGGGGAAATTACATTGCAGTATAAAAGTTAAAGGCTAGGGAGATAGCTCAGTACAACTAGCGCTTGCCTGGCAAGTGCAAGGTCCTGAGTTCAATCCCCAATACTGAAAAAAAAAAAAAAGAAAGAAAGAAAAAGAAACTTAAAACTAATTGTCTAAGGTACTAAACTGTTATATATCAGTGATCTTAAGCCAGACACATTTCTCAAATAATATTCGACACTCTTCTTTATAATTAGTGACAAAGGTAACATCTAATTTAAATAGTGGTATTCATACATTATATATCCCTTTTGGCTTTGTCATAACCCATAAGCAATGAAAGAAATAAAATTTAATACTCTACCAAATGTAACAAATAATAAGGAAAGACACTTACATGATCAATTAGTTCACGAACCATTCCATTCCACTGTCCATTGGCATCATCCTGGGCCCCATACTTCCCATCCTCCACAAGCCTAATTTCATATGTAAAGCCGAGGATTGTAGATAACTCTCTGAGGAGATCAATACAATAGCCCTCAAATCGATCATTCCCGTAGAGTGGTTTGTCAGACTTCTTAAACAAGACATAAGGTTCTTCCTGGAAACATCAAATTGAAAGAAAGAAGTATTAATTAAATATGACATTTGTCATAAAAGACACATTTTAAAAATATTATGTACTAATTTAGATTAAGAAGAGATAATCAGATTTAGTGAATATTTATTCTGGTAATAATAAAGTATGTCATTAGTACATAATAAATTTATAAAATATATAATGTAAAATATATATTATCTAAGATCATATAGTTTCTATCAAATATAATAGGTACTATATAAAAAATAATATAATATGCTATATACTACCTGATTTCACCATGATTAAAATATTCTCATGGGAGTCAGCAATTTTGTCACTATTTGGCAAAATCTTTCAGTGGGATCTGTAGCTGAACTGAACCAAAAGTTTCATTGCTTATTTGTCTACTATGTGCTAAGAAATGATAGGGGACTTTTATAAGCATTATCATATCCTGTCCTAAAATCCATGAAAGTTGCAACTATGACATTGAATAAGAGAAAAAAACAGTAGCTACTACTTCAAAAAATAAATAAACTAACATCAAATGCTTATGCATTTATCCACCAGTATTTCATACAGCACTGCCTGTATGCCAGCCCCCTCCTCTCTCTTCAAGAGAAACCCTGGTACTAAGAAGCTCATGATACACAAAAGGAACCATAATAAATATCTCAATAACATATATCACATAGATGTTAAGTGATATAATAGCATAAAATAGTTCAGCAAGGTAGAAAACAATTTCAAGGTATTGATAAGAAAAGACAGAGAAAACTGAGTGATGTTGTTTACCCGGAAGTGTGTTCTGAATGGGCAAAAGATAAGATAGAGCCTAAAAGTAAGAAGATTTTGGCCATTTAAAAATCTGAGAAGAGAATATGCCACATGAATGACACAGCAAGTAACAATCTCTTTCTGAAGCAGTTAGGGAGCTGCCTTTTGAGAACATCTTTACATATGCTGTTGTGGCTGCGCCAGTGCCCTCAATCAATTCAAGACCTGTCATGGGCACTTTGCCCTTGGAGAAAAGCCAGCAGTTTCACAGTGCCAGGTCTGTAGAGTAAGGAACATATAGGACATGCAGAGGTGTCTGCCTTTCTGTTGGGTGACTCTCAACAGTAGCATCTGTGATATGTTTTTCCATATCTCATAAAGAGGACTTTTAGGACTGCTTCAGAAAGTGCCAGGCATGATGGTATCCACATGTTTAAGGAAGCCAGAGCATTTCGAAGGTGATTCCAGCAATGCGCCTTTACTGTGATGGAGTTTGTTAATATAAACATTCAACTTACATTTTGATCACACTGTATCTATTGATTTAATTCTGTCAACTTCCTATTTTGGCTTTGCTTTGTTTATTTTAAATAATATATTGTTAAAAAATTAATGAATGACTTTTTATTTAAAAGCACAAAGAACTGACAAATCATTAACTTTCATATGCTATATAAGAAATACTATTAACATTTTCCAAGCACTTTAATTTTGGCAGGCTCTGTTCTGAATGCTTTTACTTTAATTATTTTATCTATTTCTTATAACAACAATGTGAAATCAATGCTATTATTTCCAATTTTTGATGAAGAAACTAAAAGACAAAGTGTTAAATGTTCTTTGCCCAAGATTAACGGCCAGTATAAACCCAGGTACTCAATCTGCTGGACCACTTACCACCACAAGGTCCTTCCCCAATTAAATGATTTGGAAGGATTACTTGCAAAATTTATGTGAACACATAAAATTGCATATAATTATATAATTTTGTGCATGTTTTACAACTTTATAATTTTTAATTATCTGGGATTAATTGAGTAGCACATTCAAAACATCATTCAAGAGAATAAAATAATTATGTCACCCAGAATATTTATTTCCTGTAGGACACACTATCTGCTCCTTAAATAACAGCATATCTTTTAAAAATAAAAGTACTTCAAGAATGTGTAAAAATGTATAGGCTGAGCCCATCAGATTTAGGAGCCATATATGGATAAAATTTTTTCTATTGAAATTATCAAATTATTCCAATTTCTATTCAAATTATTAAACATAACCACATCTAAAATATATGTGGCATAAAAATGTTTATGGCATATTTTGCAAAAATAAACTTCACACTGAGAAAAAATGATATAAATTAATGATTACTTAAGACTGTGTGAGGAATTATTTTAAGGGTACATATTGCCAGGAATGAAAGTACAGCAAAATATTTTTAAAAGCCATTATGTTATTAAAATCTTATTACTCCAACTTGGCCAACTAGCCATCCTACCGATTAACTATTAACTTGATTTGCTTTACCTGAAAGCTAATAAGAACATTTCAATTATAGGCAAAAGAATCTGTTGATTCTGTAAACTTCAAAGCACCTACTTAGATATGTTCTAAACAGATTTGAAAATCAGAGAAAAATATATGTAGCCTGAGTATCTTTTTTAGTATTTATGGATCTCCACAAAGTCAAGTAGTACTTTTCTCATATTTAATGCTGATAAGGCAAAGCCTTCCAACTGTGATTCCCATCTTCAGTTACACTATGTCACAAGGTAGTTTTATATCAAGTTATGATTCTACTTTAAACTCTTTCTCTGTTTCACATGGCACAAGGATAAATAATCATCTCATGTAAGAAGAAGAAAAACGGTACCAGAAGCAATTACTGTATCACCGACTGAATTCAATGAATAATATGATAAAACTCTCCTGGGCAACTTTACAGATTTCTCACACAGTCTTAAATCTGTACATCAGCACTTGCTAGAGGTAAAGGCACTTCATTCTGCTGGCATCTGTAATGAGACTTTCTCAGCATTTCTACTGTCAACCCCTGTTCTGAACAGCTGACCAATTACTCATGTACTTTTACCTGCATTAGATGTGAGTTGGCACAGAACAATCTAAAATAAAGTTCTAAAACAGTGAAATATGCTTTGAGGTTGAGAGAAATGAGATGTTTTATTTAAATATAATAAAACTTTTAACATTTTTAGAGACTAATTCATGTATCCCTCAGCACTGATCTGGAGTTCAATTACCTGGTTTTTGTTTTGTTTTTGTAAGTTCTAAGGCACAATTGTCTTTCATATACTATTCAGAGCTTAGGGAAATAAAAATGCAAATTAGTTTTAATGTGATACATAATATCTGAAGACTATATTAATTAATGTATATTCAAGCATATATTGAACTATCCTTAGAATTAGGACTTCTGTTTCAGAAGTCCTCTAGAGACCACCTGTGGGATACAATGACACAATAATGATCTGTAAGAAACAATAACATAACAACCCTCACTCAGTCTAGTGATAAATCTGAAAATCTTATATATTACATGTCATCCAGGATTCCCTTTGTGTCCACATTGCTTCCTTCATTAATGATTAACACAGGAATGTTTCCATAGAGCACATTTTAAAAAAGTTAAAGAGTACAAAATCATATTAAACAGAAAAATTGCAAATGATACAGTTTCACTAAATAAAATAATATGAAGTCCACAGTAGTTGCTGTACTGTATAGTGTTGTCTTCAAATCAGTTGTTCATATTACCAGATATATGCTTGCAAAGATCAGAAGAAAAAAAAGAAATATATAAGAAATTAAGAGGGGAAAAAAAAGGTTAAAAAATTGAAAAAAGGAGAGCCGGCAATACAGCTCAGCAGACTAAGTGCCTGTTTAGGAAAGTGCAGGGACTGAGGTGGATACCAGGCACCACGCCATGCCAGATCTGCCCCAGGCATGGTGAGTCCACCACTGAGGCCAGGCGTGGTGGCTCATGCCTATAATCACAGCACTGGGGAGGCTGAAAATAGGAGAATCACTATGAGTCTAAGCTGCATAGTGAGAACCTGTACCAAATACATTTTTAAAAAGAAGACAAAATAAATTAGGCACAAACTGCTTTTCACCATAGACCAGCAGAAATCCACAGTACAGCTGTCCAAACCATCCTGCTTACATATGTAGATATATCTCCTTCCCACTCCTTCTCCTGTCCTCCTCAACTCAGTATTTCCTTCCTTTTGAATACGTTCATTCTCTTTTCCCAGTATCTATTGTATTCCTCAGGTTTTATTTTCTCTCAGGTTCTCACACTAAGGGAACAATATAATGCTTGCACATGCAGATCTGATTTATGTCACTTCACAGTTTGGTCTCAGGGCCAGCGAGATAGTTCAGCAGTCTAAGCACCTGCTTAGGCAATTGCAGGGACCAAGATTCAATCCAAGGCACCATGTGCCATGCTGGCCCTGCCCCTAGGCCCCTGAGCTGAGACTTGGCATGGTGGTGCACACCTGTAATCCCAGTGCTGGAGAGGGTGAGACAAGAATCTGAGCTGCATAGTGAGACTCTGTACCAAATACATAAAATAAATAAAGTTTCTATTTGTATCCATTTTAAAACTCAATTTTATCCTTTTTACAGCTGACTAATAATCTCCTATGTAAAAAATGCCACATTGTCTTTATCAAATTCCTAATTTGATGGGCATTTGGGTTGGAACATTTAGCTATGACAAATTATGCTGCTATAAACATGGGTGCACATGTATCACTGTAGTATGATGTTTTCACTTCTTCTGAAAAAAAATACCCAGGAGGGGAATCACTGCACTGAATGGGACCTCCAATGCTAGCTTTCTGAGGAATCTCCACTCTAATCTGTATGGTGTTTGTACCAGTCTACACTCCCACCAACCATGAGAAGAGTCCTTTTTCCTCCACAGCCCCTCCTGGGTTTGTATCGGCCAACTTCTTGATGTTCACCATTCTTTCTGGGGTAAGATGGAATCTAGTGTTGTTTTTATTTGTATTTCTTGAATGAAGAATGGTGTTGAACATTGTTTCATATATTTTACTTTCCATTTGTATTTTTTCCCCTGAGAAATGTATATTGATCTCAGATGTCCATTTTTGCATTGGGTCTTTGAATTTGTGGGGCCTAATTTTTTTTAATTCTTAATATGTTCTAGATAGAAGATCTTTTTCAGAGGGACAATTGGCTATAATTTTTCCCCAGTTCATGGGTTTTCTTTGTACTCTGTTGGAGATTTCTTTGGAAGAGAGCACATTTTTGAAACAGGACAATTTATGCTTTGTTTTAGAGAATTCTGAGGAATCACAGAACATATGACACTGCAACCCTCAAATCATTCATTTAGGAAAATAGAGACACTCAGGTAGCCCTAGTCTGGTTCTGAATTTATCCTTATGACCTGAATTTATTTTTATGAACTTTTAAATTCTGTATCTTCCAATGAAGATTAATTTGCAAGTAAATATCAGCATATTTACGAAGTATTGTTACACATCCTTAACCTTTTCTTAAAGACTGTCAAACCAAACACAATGAAATAAACATTTTAAGAAAGAGAAATGGCATCCCTGTTGGCCAAATGGAAAATACATGATGGTTACAATGATAACAAAATAAGGTTCTAGGGATTAAAACTGAGCAGTTCTGCTTTTTCAAGAATCATTAATTTCCTTCTATCTTCTGAGCTTCATGTCCACAGTCTCCGTGTCTAATCACTGGCCTTACTTTGAAAACAATAAATCCTAAAGAACAACAGGCAAAACTCATTTTGAAAGGATGTAGAAATCAAAGTAGTCGTGAGAGAGTGGAGCATGGCTTTGAAGTAGCAGAGTGACCTGTAGGTGGCACAGAGGTAGAGTGACAAGGTGGCTGAAGGCACAGGAGATGGAGATGAAAAGGCATCACCACAGACAGCACTAAGAAGGCAGAACAAAACGCATGTCTCAGGACTTCCCCTCTCCTGCTTTACCTGAAGTTTTCCAGTTCCTTTTTTGCTACATTTCCTCCATTTATGCACTAAGGATAAATGTTGAAAACTTTCCTTTACTGGACAGAGTTAAGTCAGAAATGATGAGTTACCTTTCCTAGCATTCTTTTTAGCCTTGATTAATGTAATTACTTCACTTGAGGCAACTAACAATCTTATTAAGCCAATTTTTTATGAGTTAGTTTAATTTGATTTTATGTAAGAGATGTTATGGAATCATAAAAAATAATTTAAAATACCTCAGTAATGTTGATGAAGAAACACAGAATAGAGGAAGACTTGTACTAAAGATAATTTTTCTTTAACAAATAAATTACTAGTTCACTGAAACCTGCTGACCCTGGCCTATCCATTACACATAGCAAAAGGTATACTTCTGGGTAGATTTAAAACACATAATTCAAGATGTGATCAGAGGGAGCAAAAATGCTTATGATTATAAGACTGATTCATGATATTAACACATCATCAGTTGGCATATTATAGACTTTAACCATTTGGCTCCATATAGAATAATGACATACAAATAAAAATGAGAATTCTAAAGATGATCAATAAATTAACATCTCATTCTATATTTTTACAATTCAAATTTTTCATTTGAAGTTTAACAAGATGCATGGAGACATCTACATTTTACAACCTTACACTAAAGTGTAAGTGTAAAATATTTTAATGTGTTTATCTATTAATTCAAATATCCCTTCATCCATGTATTAAAAATTCAAATATTTCTAAGTAATTTCTCTGTAGATGTTTATAAGACAGAAGCCAAACATTTTTTTCTTGAACACTAAACATTGTTGGCTTCATGGACACTCCAGTCAGTTCTTTCTGCTCAACCCTGTCATTATACAGTGAAAATGACATAGCTAAAGAAAAAAGAATAAACTTGCAAAAAGTCAGAAATATTTTCTAAAAATAATTGGAATCTAAGGGTTGGCCAGATAGCTCAGTGGACTAAAGTGCCTGCATAGGCAGAGAGCAAGGGCCTGGGTTCAATCCCCAGAGTGTCATGCCAGCCCCTGGGCACTCTGAGACAGTGATTGAGACTGGGCATGCTGGTGCACACCTATAATCCCAGCATTTGGAAGCCTGTCCGATCTATGTAATGAGACCCTGCAGACTCTGCAGACCCTGTACCAAATACATTAAAATAAATAAATAATAGTTAGAATCTAATAAAATCCTAAAATAATGAAGGAGTGTTTTATGAAGAGAAAACTTCATAATTCCAATGAAATTTTTGTAAGACACTTTTGTTAAAATAAAGGGATTTAACAATTGGATAGTGATATTTGTACAATATTTTTAATATTTGAAATGTTACTGAATTATGCACTTAAAACTCATTAAAATGAATTTTATATCGTATGAATTGTTGCTTAAAAGAAAAAAAAAACACGTTTCTAACACTTGCCATTAATTTGCCAGTACGTCAATAGAAAAAGTTAAATATATCACATAGATGCACCAATTTCTCTGGCATAAAATATATATCTATTTATATCTATATCTATATCTAGATAGATAGATAGATAGGGAATGCTCTAACAATAAGTCTAAACACTGAACATAATTTAAAGAAAACTTTGCATGTTATGTTAAAATCCAGGTATATTTAAAATTAGTAAGTTGCTTTGGAATGCAATTAATAGTGCTTACACATAATTACATTTATTCTATTAATTTGATTAGATACAACCACTATTAAAAACAACTTATTCCAACTCAAGCACATTTATAAGATATATAGCCCTTCTAGAAGGCATATTCCACTTCTAAGCTACTCTTACTATTCAAGATAGAAAATAATCATCTTTTCTTAATTCTTCCTAAGCTCCTCTCATTTCTGTTCCTTCCACTTGATTTATCTGAGCACTGAAAGTTAAAAGAGTAATAACATAAGTGAAATACTTGCCCCTTTAGGCATAGAATTGTGGAAACAACTGTGGGGCTTAGTAACCTTCAATAAATAAATTAATAAATTTAGATATAATTTCTCAAATCTCTGTATTTCATAATCTTCTAAGAGCATATGGTATCTTTCAATCATCAAATCACCATCAAATAGTCTTCCCTTTCTCTTCTTGCTGATTATTCTTTGTAGACTAAAACATGAAGTCATATTAGTATGTGTCTAAGAAATTTGATCATCTATTTAAAATACATGTAATAGTTATCCAAGGTGATCCTGGTATTGTTATATGTCATGAGAATGAAAATACTAATAGTAAGACTTGCTATTTATACTTAAGGAGCATAATACTGGAGTGAAAGCCAGAAACAAATAAGGAAGTATAATGCAACCGTAGGGAAATAGCATCTATATGTGGCCCTCAGTACTGGCTATAGACTAAAATGCTTCAAATGACCATTTGTTTTACAAATAATATCACAAAGCTGAAGCTTGGAATCCACCCTCCCAGAGTCTGATCAAACGCATCAAGGAAGTTACCTAGCATCAGTATTTTAAACAATCTTCCTAGATGATTTTAAAATGCAACCAAGCTAGCTCTGTAGACGAGTCACCTGGGAAGCTGCACAGAGCCCAACACTTCAAAGCGCCCATAGCTTGACTTTATGCTCTGCTGGTTGCCTCTAAAAGTCTTAAAATTGTTTTTATTCAGTAGACTGAATTTCACTTTGCAGTGAAGATGCAAAAAAAAAAAAAATGTACCTGGTCCCATGTGTAGTCAAGGAGAATTACTGAGCTTAACAAAGAAATGAAATATATGGAAATATTTTGCAGAGAGGTGATTCATATGGATGCTGAAACGTTTACATGAGGATGAAACATTTCCGTACACCAAGTGAAAAGAAAAGTGTGGCGTATACAAGCACAGGGGACACAAGATCACAGATGCTAAGGTAGGTAGTGCTTTATTTCTACAACCACTAGGTTGAAAAAAAAAACTATCTAGATATAATTAGTGATTTTCTTAATATTTAAACAACATGAGATAAATTTTATCACAGTGCTGAAGACTGAACCCCATGCCTAGCACCTGCTATGCAAGTAGTCAGTGACTCTGCCTTATCCCCAGATTAGAGGATTGGATAAGGGTAAATATTTGTTGCAGAAAGACACTGTAAATCCAAACAGGCAGGCATGTTTTGCCAAATGTTTGGAAAGTGGCATTTTCAGTCACTAAAGTTTTGTTTTGTTCTGTTTTTGAAGGTATTTCAACAGTTGAGTTTGGTGGATCTCTAGTTTTAGAGAAGAAAAGTGTTGGCCATCTTCTGGTTCTGTTGTGTGTCCCCAAAATACTAGGAATGTCCCATGAGAAGATGATGAAGCAAACTGAATACTAAGTGGCTCCTGAACTCCTCCCAGTCAAAAGTTACTTAACACTTTCAAAATCCTTCAATATGCATCTAAAAAACAAGTGCAATCAGAACTACCCATCAATAATCAATAGTAATTAGCATGTATTCCTGAAAGTTCTTTTTAAATAATTAGTTTTGAATTACCTGACAACTACTACCCTTGGTGATGAATAAATTGTCTTTTAATAGTTTATTGACTTCCTCTCATCTGAAAGAAAATATGACAGCATTGCATCTCTTAAAGGCTTTCTGGGTTGGTTGAGAATAGTAATTTCACAAAGAAAACTAATGATAGAATTTTTCGTATAGGTGTCCAGGAAATAAGATCTATAGATTAAAGAACATTATGTGCCAAAGAGGGAGAAGTACAAAACTCCTAAGAGTGTCAGATAAGCTATCTCAAAGTAAGTGCATCAGAAAAAAGGACTGCAAGATGACTGTGAATTACATAATGGGGAGAAGCAAGCTCTTCCAAGCAACAGAAATTAACAGAAGGTACAGAAAAATATTTCCCAGTACATGGCCTAAAGGAGAGGAATGGTGGCTTATAAAGCATATTTTAATGAGTACATTATAAAACCCTAGAGGATAACATAAGCTATCATTTATTATATTTAAATTTTTATATTGCCTGATAGGAATTAAATACTATCACTTGCTGATAATTCTGTGTACACAACTGTTATTATTCAGTATGAAGTAATTTCTTCTATACCCTTTTAAAACTATAGAAAACTGTTCAACATAAATCTACTACTATTGGCAAGATCAGAACTTACATCTAGATTATCAGATTTCTTTTTTGAGTTACACAATTAATTCAGATATCTAGCATCATCTAATGACATCATCTTGGCTAATCATTGGTAGGGAGGTCGCTCATGAATTTGCATAAATTCCATCATAAAAACTCCAAGGACTTCAGAGTTCCTATACTACGACCTACTGTTTTCCATGGTGTATTATTCTGGAAAATATGTGGACATGTTTATTTTTAAGAAAATATTCTGCATTTAAAATATTTGGAAATTCTCTATGTTTCAACTCCTTGAGATATTGTTCATATGCATCATTAAATACTGGTAAAGTAATCTAATGAACCTAACCAGAAAAGATGTGCTTTTATGAATTATTTACATTCATCAGAGTTGTAGTGTATACTTTAAAAGTCACCAATAATAAACATGGAAAACTACGGCTCTGGCCATAGATAGTACATGCTATTCTGAAAGTGCCATTTTGTTTCTGAGAAAGATAAGAGAGTATTTTATTTGCTAAAAACTATAAATTCAAAATATCAAATACAAATTTGGAAGGTCTTAGTAACAAAATATACATGAAAATAAATAATTTATTGACTTTTATTCTAATAACATTTGAATTAAACATATTTAATATAATATAAAGTGCTTTCCAAGAAGTTGTATGGTAAATATACTTTTTCTCATTGTGGCATGATTTTTTTTCAATTCATTTGTTTGCCCAATGAGGATTTACCTAATGACATAGTAAAAATAAATTTATGAGTTTTTTTGTTTACTTTGTTTGGTATTAATTATACAGAGAACTGAAACTCAAATACTTCAGAAGACACAATTTAAAGGATTTAAATTAAGCATATTTATTCTCATTTAGCCACCTAATTAGTGACACTACATGACATTACAAGAAGCAATCTAATCAATGATTTATAGGTATGTAGGTAAAGACAGAGACTCTGGACAATTTAGCAACTTAGTGAGACCCTGTCTCAAAACATTAAAAGTAAAAAAGAGATAATATTCTGGATTTGTAGACAAAAGTTTCTTATTTTGGTGATTCCAGAAAAGCAAAATATGTCTGCTGCCTGCTGCAGCAAGAGGTCTGTACCTTTCTTTTTAAGTCACCATGGTAGGGTTAATTGGAGTCTTGGAACAGTCCATCACTGAGTTCCTGATAAATCTCAAATAAAGAGAAGCAATTAGGAATGAATGTCAAGTCATCAGCTCATAGTTGGAAACACAGAGATCATCACCTGAACCTAAGATATCTATCAGAGAATGAGGTTAGGGTGGAAATCCCTAGCACAATTCAGGGTTTGCATGATGTTCAATGACTCGGGGCTGTCCTATTGTAAGTACCACCTCCTGCTCTAAGGGACTTGTGCACCCGACTCAAAGAACAATGCAGAGTATCCATCTTACAAATGGTTCAACTCATGATTTTTACAAGTATCAATATGTGAAAGCAATATATGTTCAGTAGGAACTGGACTTCTAGTTTTGAATTTTGATCTTTTCCTGCCAGAGCGATATTCAGCGTGTAATGTATACATTCACTCACTAGTGATATGCTCTTGCAGTGGGGAAGGTAGTAGCTATCCACATTCCCCAGTCAGCTGCACAATCATAATAGAAAACAACAACACACACTACACTGTACTAGGTTGCAGTCATGATGTTTTGTGTTCAGGGGTCATGCATGTATTTAGGATATTTTCAGCTTACAAAAGAATTTATCAGGACGTAATCTCATGATAAATCAAGGAGATTCTGTATATTTTTCTATCCCAGACTCTTTGTCTTCCTTGGACCCCTTGAATTTATATTTTCTCATCAGGAAAAATGGAATATACTAAGTAATAGGACAGAATCAACAAAGGGAAAGAAAGAAATATATAACAGTATAAGTACACTGAATAAACACACATGTTCTCTGAATAAACAATTTCACTAATATGTATGATATCAAGTACTATCCTTTCAGAATTTCCAAATCTGATATTCAGCATACTGCACTCTGGAACTACATGTCTAATTGCAACATAGATAAATATAACAAATGAAAATTAAATACATTACCTTCAAAGTTCAAGTTCTATTGCACTGGCCTAATTCTGTTTTCATTACCTTAACTCCATTTCCAACCATGTTTCCCCAAAACTGTCTTCTTAACCTCTGAGTTCTTAAACTTCAATTTATAAACAATGTATTCCTTTTCTCCCTTACCTTACAAATCCAATTCCCTTCTCCCATCTCCTCAGATCTCACCAAAGTTCAGACTTCATCAGCTCTCTCTCTTGCAATATTGTCTGTTTCAAACAAATCCTTTCTCATGAACTAAAATTTCATCTATCATACAAAAAGGGATATTAAAAATCTTAACTTGATCATGGTCATATACTTAAGAACCTCAAAATTGCCTTATTACGCATATCATAAAAGCTAGTCCTTCACGAGGCCTACGACGCCTCCTGCTTTACTGTTGCCCATGTGCTCTCATCTGCCCACAACCACCCCAAATACCATGCACCCACTGTTATGCTGGTATATGGAATCTTTCACTCATCTGTTCCATCAGTCATCCCTACCCCACTGACTCATGTACCTTTAGTCCTTCTTCACCTAATAGCCTCCTGTGCTGAAATGTTACTAAAGAAATGCAGACAGAGATTTGATACTCCTACATTCCTATCAAAGTAGTTTGGAGCTCTGGGCAAAGACGAAAACCTCACAATAGCAAAAGTAAGCCTGTCAGCTATCTTAAAAGGTGGGTGCATGGTGTGTTTGGATAACTGTACTGTGCATTTCTGTTGGTCGATGGAAAAAAGCAGTGAATGCTTAGACTGTTTCATCTCCTTTTCTCAATTGTTTGTATTTTTTCTCTTCGAAATTTCTTATATATTTGTTTTATTTTTTCTTCTTCCAATTTTACATGTATATATCTGGCAATATGAATTACTGAAGACAACACTGTGTATTACAACAAATACTATGAAATTCATATTACCTTGTTAAGTGAAATTCTGTTTCACTTGTAAATTTTTCTGTTTTCATTGTACTGTCTTTAAAAAACATTTAGAAATTTAAAAGTTGGGAGCATGGATCTAGATACGCATAGTAGGTGCAATATAATTGAGAGTATGGGTGGCATTGTGAAGACACTAAGCTTGGGGCAGGCAAATGACATCAACCTTCTTAGGACCTAAAGCAAGCTGACAACTGTTCTGAGAAAATAAATTATAAAGGCAGAGTGAAAAGAGCTTTCATGACAGATGCCAATTCATGAAGAAAAAATGACTCATGGGATAGAGAGGCATAGGTCTAAAATTCAGGCTGAGTTCCTGTGGTAACGTAAGTAGCGCCACTACCCCAACACTGCAAAAGTGTACGGCCCCTGTTGGAGTAGAGGGGAACATTCAGCTCAATCATATGTCTGGACTCAATGAATTTTTAAAAATTTTTAAGTATGAACACAGTTATAAGGTAATTGTGTTGGGATATATGGGAGAAAATGTTATTTTCTCACCTATATTGTTCCATTCATGAGTGAAACCCCAATGACAAAATACAGATTAACAAGAGAAAAGCACACAAATTTATTTAGCATAAAGTTTATAAATTTGTGCTGTTGTTTACTTGTGTGCTTGCTTGGGTTTGATGAAGACTGCGCAGTCATAAAGTAATATGACTAGAGCACAAAAAAATATCATCTAAGAGGAATAAATTAGGGGAGGTCAGCCGGTACTGTGCATTCAGATTTCAGGTTTTCCCTGTATCTGCAGAGATTAAGATGTTGTTCCTTGGTGGTAGGGAAAGATGTCGCTCAAATGGAAGTCTATAACCTGCTTCAGAGGACAAGTCAAAAAGTGAAAAGTGGCCTTTCTAGGTTTTCCCCAATACGAGGATGTCCGTAATGTTTTTAAATAATGTGTCCTGAACCTTGTCATGAGCTTTGCTCACCATTTTGGAAGGATTACTATTAAGCCTGTGGTCACAGGAATCTCAAAAGGCATGGTTCACTAGAAGTTTAAAAACATATTTTGTTGTTTCCCCCAATAGAAGTCCTTGCCTTCATGTTTATAATTGGTACCAAATAAAAATTAGATATTTTTAAGCCTATTTCTGGGTAATATACCATCCTGTCTTGCTATGACCCTAGCACAAACCTGAAGGAGAAACTGAGTTCAAGAGTCTTTGGCTTTAGCGAGACTAAGCACCATGCAAAAATCCAGAATCTTAAAGTTTACATTACCCAAAATTAAATTCCCCGGGTGTTTCTTTTTCTTCACTTATTTTTCCAACAATGTTGAGGCAAAATTGACAGAAGCAGTACACAGTTAAGGTGAACACAGTGATGGTTTGATATAAGTACATATTATGAAATGATTCCCATCACCACCTAATTTACATGTGCATTACCTCATATAATGTGTGTTGTGTGCACTTAAGATCTAATACTATAGCACATTTCAATATGCAATATACTGTTACTAACTATAGTCATCATGTTTTACATTGGGTCTCCAGAACATTTTCATTGCGTAACTAAAGGTTTATACATTTTAACATCTCTCGAATTATCCTGTATTCAAGCCCTTGGTAACCACTCTCCTCTGTTTCTATGAGTTCAAAGTGTGTAGAATAATCTTCTAAGTGAGATCACGCACTCTTCATCTTTGTCAGTGTGTCTGGTTTAAGTCGCACAGCGCAATGTCCTTTAGACTCAAACATGCTTTCTCCTCCGGAGGGGGAATGTAGGCTCATTAGCATGACCCAGACGGTGAGCCACAGGATGCCTTACAGCAATTGTGCAACACTAGAAAACAGGTATTTGTTGGATGGTAAAGATGGAAAGGCTGTCTCTCCTTCCTCACAAACATACCACAGTGTCGTGTGCCTATTGGTTGGCCCTCCACACACAGAGAGAGCTCCTAATTTCTTTAAAGGGAATGGCCCAGAAGATAGTTGAGTAGAATAAGTGCTTGCCTGAGTTCAATCCCCAATACCGGAAAAAATAAAAATAAAAAAGTAATGACTATAAAGTGTGAATGTACTTTTTCAAAAATTGGAGTGACACTTCTATCAGGAAGACACAAAGCAAAAAAACTAAAACATGAATAAAAAAATATAAAGCATAGATAAAAACTGTAAAAACACTTATTAACGCCATTACAATCTGAAAAATACCTAGACATCAAATATATAACAGAATTAAAAATATATAAATCCATTGATAGAATGGAAAATAAAGTTGAAGACCTACTTTATGACACAGAATAGAATGATAACAAGTTATTTGAAAATCCACGTGGCAACTACAGGATCACTGGAATCATGAACGACTTCATACAATAATTATGTGAGGCATTTGACAAAAATTTCAAATATCTCAACACAAATTCCAATGTGCTACGTAAGTATCAATGTTTACAACAAACAAAAAATATCTAATGTATACATGGACCTGGGTAATGTGACAGAAACAATATACCATGAGAAACAATTATTAATGATGGAAAAATATTTAAAAATCTTCTCACAACCAAAAGACAAGAATTTCCAAATTCCATTCACCCTGTAAAGAGTCTGAACCTCTGAAGTGGACTAGAAACACAACAGTGCACACATGGGAACTACACGTGAAATTTAACATTTTCTAGTAACTATAGTTAAGGTAAAGTAACAAAGATTAACAGTATGTTTTGCTTAGTGCAATACATTAAAATATTGTGATTTCCACTTAGTAGAATTGAAACAGTCTGCATTATTTTTATATCAGTTCGTTGAAAGCCAGAATTTCTTTTGCCTTAGCAAACATCTACCTTCAATCTAAACAAATTTCAAGGGTGTTCAGCAGCTGCCTGTGTCTAGTAGCTGCTGTAGTATGCAGTATGGATCTGGAATCTCAAAAATGTTCAGGATAATCAGGTTTTAAGAGTTCTGCCCAACAGAAATATCAGCGAAATCCACAAGCTGCAGAAAACAAGACACAATCTTGACATGGTCCTTAAGAAAAAAATAAATAAATACAACGTGCACAAAAGATCAGAAATCAGAGTAACATCTAAACAAATACAAAAGAGTACAAAAGTGAGCAACACTTTTGAAAGAGTATACCCATTATTATGTAAAAAAAAAA
>NDGN011251384.1:0-11151 GCA_002564285.1 Tympanoctomys barrerae | reverse complement strand
TAAATCTTGTCTCATGTCGCAGATCTTTGTCCATACTATTTCTTCTACTCTCTTGCTGTGGCAGGGACTTCCCCTTTGTTCTGAAAGCGCGAACAGCCTAGGAATAAAAGGGAAAGAAGCTGCATGAATGAGGCTGGCAGAAGCAGGAGGAGTCTTTGTCCGTTTTCAGTAACTGGATTAATTCATCTTCTGGTTTTAGAGGGCGAGAATTGCTTACAATTACTTCCGGTATTATTTCACCCTGGGAAACAGAGCAGCCTCCCACTTCCGCGGGCCATTTTACTTAAGAACTCAGCCCTCTTCTTGGACATGGATTGACCTCTAGCATCCTGACTCCAGGGTTTGGGGGCCACCAAGAGCTAACCAAAGTCACTGGAGACCTCACAGAAGAAACAGGAGAGGAGTCAGGAAGATTTGGGTGTGCGATTCCTCGGAATTTGGAAAAGGTTTAAAAGGAGAATGGAAAGAACACAGTGTGCTGTAGCAAGGACAAGAACTTGCAGGCTGGACGGAGCAGGAGCAAGCCCAGGAAGGGAGCGCGGGCGGCGCAGCCAGCCAAAGGCGCGAGCGTGCTTAGAGGGGGCAGGCAACGGCAGTCCTCTGCTCTGGGCGGTTCTGGACATGAGGTTTGTTTGCTTTTTCAGTGGCTATGGGGTGTCACTATATCTCCTGAAGGTACAAAAATCAATTTCTTATTTTAAGCCAGCCCGTTTGTGATAAATTGTTATGACAGTCCCGGAAAAGTGATGCACACATCTGGCAACGCTGCCCAGGGAGGAATCAGAATGACCTGGTGACGCTGCTGCCTGCCCTCCTGGGCTCACTGCGCATCTGCTGCGCTTCCAGCATTTCGGGGGAAGTGTCAGAACTTGAGGTTAACATTCCTTTAGACATTGGTCTTCGCTTGACCTGCATGGTCTGACTAAATCTAACTAAACATGTTTTGTGTGTTTGCAAAAAATGGAAAACACAAATCAGAAAAGCAATAAAGATAAAAAGCATGAGTTTTGTCAAAGTACAGGTATGAGTGTTAGTGTGTGTGTTGCCTTTTGATTTCACTCAAGACAAATCACGAGGCTCACAAGCTGGGAAGAAACAGGCCAACTTCGGTGTGATCTAATTTGCACGTGGGAGATGCGCTGTCAGACCCGACCATGTGACCAGGCAGCCCGCCTTTACCACAGCCAGCATAAATACTTAGAAGGCTTTTGCTAAGATGGGGAGATATTTTATGTAAATCACTTACACTTTCATTTTATAGAATGGTAAGAAGTAGTGTCCCCTCGACAATAATTTCATGTTTTAAAATATATAATAGAATTTGCTGTTTAAAGAAAAATACTATTTTCAGTTCCCTTCTTCAATGCCTTTATCAACTTTGTTCAAACATTTTTAATATATCCTACTCCTCCTCCCAGCTCTGTCTAACTAGCTCACAGGAGCTTTGATTTTTTTTTTTTTCAAACTTTGTCTTCTAATTGTCTGGGATGCCAAGTGATATTTTTTTCTGAATATCAATAATATTTTCCTCTTTTCAAGAGTTATAAAAATAAAAAATAAATGACATTGGTATTTAGGTAAGTAAAAGCAATTTTAATGAAAGCAGAAAAGTGGTATTTTAATAAAAGAAGCTATGTCTTTTTTTTCCTTTAAGGAGAGAATAAAGCAAATAAAATGATATAAAATTTCAAAACAAAATGATAGGAAATTAACAATGGTTATCATATCTCATGTTGTTATCTTCAAGGTATGTCAATGGTTTTTAAAAAGAATTCTGACTTTGAAATAAGCCACTAAGTTGAATGTAACTCTAATTCATGATTAGAAATAAACGAAATCAACTGAATTCAAATTCAACAAATTCATCTTTTCAGTTTTCTTTAAAAAAACTTTTTATTTAATTTGTTTTATGTATGAAACCTGTATTTTACAAAGCTACTTGATGAATTTGAAGGTGAGGCACATCCATGAAATCAATATCACAACTAATATCATACATTTATCCTTCACACCTAAAAATTTCTTCTTGCCCTTTTACTTACTATTTTATTTACTATTATTTTTAGCATAGGAAATCATAAAAGTAAATTCTTCTGCATATTAAACAGTCAACAAAAAAAAAAGTCAATCCGCAGAATAGGAGAACAGACTGGCAAACGTGGGTCTCTTCTCTGTTGAGGTCTGCTAGTGTTCTCTATCCTGAAAACACACAAGGTCACGTCATATCATGAAGAGCGTGTGTGTGAAGGCTGATGAGGCTGCACCCAGAGGAAGGAAAGCTGTGTTCCGGGGGCCACGGACTCCAGGGTCCCCTTTGCCATGGCTGTGGCATTTGTGAATCCTCAGCAGACAAAGCAGTGGATGCAGATTCTAGGTCACCAAGCAGTGGGAGACTTTAGCGATATGATCTTCTAGACTGCCTCTCGGTAATAAAGTGGCATTGGTCTCCACCCTCACTCAAGTGTGTAGTTCAGTGAAGACTCCAATGGCCTGTGTCTAGATGCCCACCTACAGGCTTCTGCACTCCTAGGCAGGACTTCGCCAATGCAGCTGGATCTAGGTCGTGCGAATATGCTTTAAGGACGTGCAGTAACTAAATTAATCAACTGATTGGGTTAGCACGGTTCTGGGGCTGGATAATGGGAAGAGCTGGATAGGACAAAAGGGAAAGAAAGGAAGGCCTAACTACTGTTGCTGCTGTTGTCTCCTGCCTACCCTGCCATGGACTGTTTATCCTTTGCCATGGCCCTCTGCCACATGGCCCTCAGCCACGTGGCCCTATGTTGGAGCCAGCCAGCTAACAGTTAGTTAAAACCTCTAAAAATGGTGAGCTAAAGTAAATGCTTCCTCCTGTAACTTGTGGGCATTGGGTATTTTGTCCCAGCAATGAGAAAGTAACTAAGATATACTCCAAACACTTTATTCCATTAAAATGTTTTGTAATCCTTTTCTAGATGTCCTTCTCCTTTGTCCTCACTGAAGTGGTCTCTCGTCTCCATGACAATCAACATCCCATAACACACAGCCAGAACACCATTAGGAGAAGCTGGTGTGTGAGATTTATTGTGGAGCCTCAGCCCATATTCTCACGAGTTACCATCACACTTTTAGAGGCCAGAAATGTTCACCCTTGTGTCTGGGCTTTACTTCATCTGTTGGAACCTAAGGAAGTTACAGCAGATGTCCTGTCCCTTGTTCTCTGTCTATCTGCACTTGCCACCCAGGAGTCACCTAAAGTTTACACGTTCTACAGAGTGAAGGCAAGATGTTTTACAACAGAAGGAGCACAGGTTACACAGGTTATCAACTCTTGATTCCGCTTAATGGAGAAAGAAATTCAGATAAATGAAAGACTACGTGGTCCCTAGAGATAAAAGATAGAAGGAGTAAGTAGTAATCAAGGTGTCGCTGGTATCATGAACCTTGTGAGTTCACATTACTGCTAGTTATGATCATTTCTGCTGCTGTCCCCTTTCTGCCACTTAGCTGGTAAACATGAGACAGGTCCTCTAACTCTTCAGGCCCCATCTTCTGTCTCAGTCAGAGTTTTGCTAGAGAAACACGTGTGATGCAAGATACATAAAAGTCTACGGAATTCCAAGATTGGCTTGTAATTCCAATCTTGGCCGGCCAGAGTCAGCCGAGGAAGCGTGCAGAGAGTGTGTGCACACCGGAGCCTGAAGGATACAGTCCGAGGTCTGGAGCTCACTGCAGTGCTCGGTGCACGTCCGTATCGGGGCCGGTGAGTCCGCAACAGAAGGCTGATGAGTCTACACTGGAAGGCTGAAGCGTCCAAGGTGGACGCTGGAGAGTGCGCTAGAAGCCCGGGGACAACGTCCAAGCTGAAGGCAAAGGCTGGAGCTCCTCTTAGGAAAATGGAACCCTCCGCCCTCCCTCATTTCCCTCATTTCTCTTTTATGTCTCTAAGTGACTCCAGGGTGTGGAATTGTTAGGCTTCTAAACTTCCCAAGTTGATACAGGCAGTCAGCCACAGCACGCTGCTTATGTGCAATAAGGAGGTTCACTCTGGATTCTACAATTCCTAGCCACACAACACCTACTCCAAAGAATTTTCTGAAAAACTAGAGAAAGATGCTTTCTTGGATCTGCTATTTCTAGATATAAATATCTCCTCAGTTGATCATGACCTGAGTGTACTCAGAAGATTTTAAATTAATTACTTTGTAAATTCAGTGAAACACTAATCATAATCTTTCTGAGTGCAGCAGGGTACAGGAAGTGAGCATAGTGGTATTTCAAAGGACCTTGGACTCAGGATGAACTGATCATAATTTAATTCTGGACTGAAATTCTAGGTGTTTTCTGTGTTACAGATTCTCAGAGATGCTGAGAATTTTGCTTTGGGCAAAATACTACGAGCCTCAGGTTTATCTCTTGAAAATAAATTGGAGATATTACATCTTATTTGTATGACAGATGTTAAATTACTGTTAAAATGAGACAATTTAATTATAGACAGTAATCTCACACACACACACACACACACACACACACATGCACCATTAAATTGGCACCTGGTGAGTAAAGAGATAGATCACTCTTTTGACAAACAAAAATAAATAGTAATATAGGTTAAATATCCATTATCCAAAATGTTCTGAACTCTTAGATTTTAAATTTTGGATTTTGGAATATTTTCCTGCACACAGTGAGATGTATTGGAGGTGAGACCCACTTCTCAACATGAAATTTGTTTCATACACATCTTATACATGTACACCAAAAATAATTGTATACAATGTTTTAGCGCCCCTTCCTCTGTTTGGCCTCCACTGTGAGGTCATGTGCAGAATTTTCCAGCTGTGGCTTCCATGTTCCAAAAAATCCAGATCTTAGATTTTCATATGCAGGATTCTCAGCTCTTTATACAGTGTGAAAACTATGCAAGCAATATGTGTGTCGTGTGATAAGGATTCAGACGTCGCATAATTAATCTTTGGCGTCAGGGATGGCTCTGCAGGGATGACCCGGGTCTGCGTATGGAGCCGCCTGGGGATACACAGCCCAGGGCCAGCCAGCGCAGTTTCTAAACCTAAAGGAGTATGAGGCAGCAGGCCGTGTTCACGGGACTGTGCGCAACCACATTGCAGAAGTCCGTGAAGACAAAAGGAGTTTTCAAGTCCGTGAATATCAAGGATATGCTTCAGGTATGAAGAGGAGAGAGTGAAGGACAGGGCCGCGGAGGTCTGAGTGGAAATGGAGACGCTGTTGTGCTGACCTAGCCAGCTGGGCCCAGGGCGCTTGAGCCGCACCTCCTGGTCTTCCCCTTGCCTGGCTCCCGCCGCTTCTGCCATTCAAGGGAAGTGGAGAGCGTAGGTCCAGAGGCGCCCCAGCCGGCTCAGGGCAGTCCGGCTCACCCGCAGTCCCTGCCCCAATCACCTCCCAGCAAGAGCTCCCTTTGAAGTCGCAGGTAGAGCTGGCCCCCGCTGCAGCTGCTGCCAAACTCCTTTGTCCTAATTAAGTTTCTAAGATCCTTAAGAAAGAGTATAACAAATTGAGATGATTTGCGCATGCTTTAGAAAAGATGAAGAGACAGCAGGCAGCGGAAATGGAAACTCCCTATTGCTTATCTGGACGAAACCGGAACAGCAGATTCACACTTCAACGTTACTTCTTCATAAATTAGACGTAGATTTCATTCGTCCTAAAATATTTTGATAAAACAGACATGACTACACATGAAAATGACAATGTGAAATGTTAGAATAATTTGCTTTTCTCACATTTGAGCTCTTACTGTACTTCCAAAACCATAAAAACCAAGACCAAAACAAACAAAAACCTTCACCAACAGCCAGTCACAATTACAATATGTATTTCATGTTTTAATATTTCTGTTACTTCCAAAATGCTCTGCTGTACATTACTGATAAATTGCGGAAATATAATAAGCTAGTTGTAAAAAAAATAAAATCTGTGATAATCCCTTGCATAAAAAAAAAACTTAGGAGAAATGCAATTCAATTGAATTCAACTGAATCATGACAACTGAAGGATGACAATAAATTGATATTCGTAAACCATGTACCAAAATATACAGATATCTTTGTGATGTAGAAAAATTTTAAGGAACTACATAAGTGTATTAGAAATGTACAGAGAATCAATGTAAATAATTAAATTAAATTGTTGCATGAAAGTCTGGCCAAGTAATTTCTCTCATCAAATGTGGCTTGTCCTTTCTAAATTTACTCAGGTCAGGAGCAGCTGTCTGCCTTACACAGGAACAGGGACAAGAGGAGTGTGGCTTCCAGTGGAGTAAGTCTCAGAGGAAGCATCATATGGCGACTCTGGCTCACAAAGCACGCAATGGACACAGTGGAGGGCGAGTGGACACCCGCCTGGGACAGCCTCCCCGGGTGCTCCCGAGGCCTCGGAGTTACCTGCTGAGCTCACGGTACATGGCACATTCCGCACAAGTATGTGCTGGCCAGGCAAAGTATAAATGCAGCACACGTGAGCTTCATCCGCAGATGATCCTGCAGCTGGGTGAGCGGAGGGTGCCACAGAGCCCAAAGCCACCAACGTCGACAGCACATGGTTTTTGTTTTGTATTTTGACACATGGTCTCACTATGCTGTTTAGACTGGTAGTGAGCCTCCTGTCTCAGCCTCCCTGAGCACTGGGATTATAGGAGTACACCACCACACTCCTTTTTGGGGCCTGCATGGTACTCCTGGGGTTCCAGGGCTAGCACAGTATGCAGTGCCAGGGATCAAACTCGGAACCTTGAGCTTGCCAGGCAGGCGCTTATGTCACCTAACTGTTTCCCCAGCCCCAGCACATAGTTCTTCTGAAGAAGGGATCAAGGGAAGAGAACAGATGCCTCAGAATCAAGCAAATGGGAGGGGTCTAGCTCTTAATCCCATCGGTTATAAATTTAATTACAGGAGATGCTCATGAGAAAGAAGAGGATCTATTATAGTAGGGGTAGGAGGTGAGGCTGCTGCTGTGACTCTGGGCTCCAAACAGGGAACGCAAGATTAGCTCCAAAATCCTGAATAGAGCTCTCTGCAGTCCCTCTTGCGTTGCGTTGGTAAGCAGGGCAGCCTGGAAGCCCTGCAGCCAGCTGCTCACCGCAGCCCTCTGGGGGAGGGTCGAAGCTTGTCCTCTTGCCACCAGTGAGGCTCTTTGAGCAAGGTTGGCACTGTTGACACTTTCAAATGAGCTCACAGTGCATCCGATAAAACCAGTGAGGGAGCTGGACTTGGATTTTGAGAATTTAAAAGTAAAACACTCAGGTTTGGTACTGAAGACACGATATAGGGGAAGCATGAAGGCGCCAGAACCACATAACCTTCAGCAGTCTGTCATGTCAGTAGGAGCCATGATATGTCTGAAACAGATGGACTCAGACGTGTATTGTTGGAAAGCCTCACCTGCAAAGCCTCAGGCTGTGCGCTCTTCTGGTATCTAAATAATACAACAGTGCTTACAACTTAATTTGGAAGTAATGAGGGTCAAATAAGACAGAATCCGAATTACTTGGATCAATTCCATAAATATTTGTCAATATAAAATGCTTTTTTATTCCTTTACAGATCTTTTTCCTCTTAATGAATTCTAAAATCTGATTGTTTCCTCACTTTGATGAATTTTTCAAAATGATTATTACTAATAATGCAAGTATTACTAATCACTAAATAATGCACATGTATGTTAGTATCTATCTACCTCTCTACTCACCTGCCTAGAGTTCCCTATACTGTAAAAAACACCCAAGGCTGGCCAAATAGCTCAGAGGATTAAAGCATCTGCAAGCAGGTGCAAGGGATGGGGTTTCGATCCCCAGGCCTGCCATGCTGGCCCTGCTCCTGGGGTGTGCTGAGACATAATTGAGACTGGGTGTGTTGGCATACGCCTGTAATCCTAGTTCTTGGGAGGCTATAAACAGGTAGATCACTACAAGTCTGATCTAGTAGTGAGACTCTGAATGCCCTGTAGACCCTTCCCTAAAAAATACAAAAAACAAACAAAAAAATCCATATGAAATTCTAAGAAGTGTAGAATGTTGTCATCACTGTTAAAAACTAGACACATCATTCTTCAGCTTGTGCTTCCTGTTCTTTATTCCCATAAAGCATTTTTAATTACCCATCCAGTTGCTTTTCCCAAAACTATATTTGTAGAAGCAACTTAAAAATTACTCCTTTTTAAAAGTCTGGGACTACACAGGGCCCAGGGTTTGATCCCCAGCATGCTGTGCCAGCCCCACCCCAAGGGGGCGGTGCTGAGATGGAGAGTGAGAGTGGGCATGATAGCGTGCCCACTCTCAGCACTCCGGAACCTGAAAACAGGAGGATCGCTACAAGTCCATGAGGCCCTGTAAGATCCTGCACTAAAATACATTTTAAGAAAATAAAAGTCTGGGACTATAATCTCCAGGAAAATCCTGAATATTAGAGAACGAAGCTGCCCACAACCCCCACCTCCCGCCAGCTGTGCCGCAGTGAAAGCCGTCTGAGGTGAGTGAGTGGTGGGCGCGGGCACCACGCTGCCCATGTTGGTCCCTCACACGAAGCGTGCCGATCAGACAAAAGACAAGTACGGCAAAGGCGAACTTTCCACTCTCAATAAACAGCACAGCTACTAAAAGAAAACATTCTTCATCATTAATGGAAAACAAATAGGTTAGGCAATGCTTATTTACACATAAAAATCAAATATCTCATCAAAGAGAATTAATATGATGTACAGTTAATGAAAGGCACTACAATGAAACAACGTACACAGTGAATCACAACAAAGTGTGTTAATGTTAGTAGAATGGAAACTGCTATTAAATGCTCCTGCAGTTTGGGTGACAATCCATAGGAAGGACTGCAGAAACACGAAAGGAGATTCGCTTTCCGAAGGGCAGCGTGCCATCCCTCGGCGTCCACCTGGGCCTGCGAGGACTGGCTTCCTGAGTAACTACCTCTACTGGCACAGAGAAGCAAACTCCGCTGCCAAGGAGACCTGGTCGTTTCTCCTTGGAGGTGAGGTCCTATGGGAGGGGATCCGCCAGAGACGGTTTCTAGCTGTCATGGGTAAAAACCAAAAAGGTTTTCATCTTAATTTCAAAATTAGTCTCATCACAACGCATAGTACTTGAGTTCAACAAATGACTCCTGTGAAATCCAAAGGGTCAGCGCAGAGAGTGGAGGGTAAATGAGCAGGTCTCGGGCGACATCAAGGGCCGGGGCTCCTGTTTCAAAGTTCCCGTGTGTGTATTACATTAAGGCTTCTCAGGTATTTTTTTTTCCTGGTTCATTTTTTCCAATCTCTAAACCTTTTATTTCTGATCATAGCAAGAGGCAGATGCCAAAATCTCATGAGAAAGACTGTTCACAGGGTATTTCTAGCCTTTCTGAAAATAGAAAGTGGTAGAAATTTCATAGAAAAGTCAGTTCATACCAGCTTTCTGATTCGATCTCTGCAGACCAAACTGAGTTGAGAAATTAAAATCTGAAAAACTAGTGTTGTATTCATTGCCATAACAAAAGGCCAATGAGCTGTGGATTAAGAAATAAGGCAGTGCACACCTATAATCCCAGCACTCTGGAGACAGAGATGGAGATCTTGAGTGGAAACCCAGCCTAGGCAATTTAATAGTTTAGTGATGCTTCATCTCAAATTAAAAAAAAAAAAAAAGAAAAGGAAAGGGGGGGGTGTTCAGGATGTAGTTCACTATGAAGGCCTTGGATTCATACTAGTGCCACCATGAAACAAATAAAAGTAAAAAATAAATAGAAGAATTTTATAACAAATTTACTGTGACTCTTGGAGAAATCGAATTACTTTCTCTGGGATCAACTTTGCAATCTTTAAGATGAGGGTGTCAGATTAAAGAAGTTGTTCACATCTTTGGTGGCATTACGTTGTCCTCAACTATTGCAGTCCCTAAGGTAGCCACATGAAACGAAATTCTATTTCTGAGGGCAAGGTGGTGCCACTGTGTCTCCTTAGATCCTGGCAGCGCTGACCTCGAGAGCGCTTACATATCACAACGCTGAGAAACAAAATCAGCTTCCAGGAGGAAGCGGTAGACATGCAGACATCTAAATGGTAAAAACATAAAAATGGAGGGAAAGAGAGTGGCCCTACCATAGCAGGTGCTCAGTGAACACTGTGGAGCAGAGCCTCTAAAACCTTGATAGAGCATCTTGTCTAAGTTATTTTTCAAAGCTTCAGATACAAAGTTAAGGCTTTCTGCTCTCGAGAAATCCAAACAGCAAGGCAAGGGCCCTGGGAAGACTGCGGCTTGCATGAAGTATCTGTGCTCCTCGCAGGCTTGGGGATGTTGCACTTATTAGCAGGCTTTGATTGTCAGGAGTAGAATGAAATGAGCTGGTTGGAGCAAAACCGGTAACACATGCATTAATATAATGAAGTAGTGGTGGCTGTAACTTCAGGAGAGGCCTGATCCCGAAGCTCCGGATCTCTCTGGAGTCCTCGCCGAGACCTCTCTTTGGGGTGCTCATCATATCTAGGATGAGCCCCCCCTTGGTAGCAGTTTAGCTGCTGCAGTTCAGACCTCGAATTGATAGCACATTTTTCAGAGGAAGAAATTCTGTCTTTCACGCTAATCTCCAAACTCAAAAGGAGCAACTTCTTTCCCAGGATGTCTCAATAAACATCATAGTCCTCTGGCCCAGATTACAGCCTATGTTAGTCCATGGCTAATCCTAAAGCTATGGATCACAGCTCTTGGGCTAAATCAAGGTTCATCCCTTCAGCAGGGGATCAGAAAGTTAATCCTGGGGCTGGGCAGATTGCTCAGCAGTGTATGCATGTGTCTGGCAAGTGCAAGGTCCCGAGCTCTAGCCCCTGAGCTGCAATAATAAATAATAACAAAAAGTTAATTCACACAAAGTCCACCACTGTGCTCTTATGGAAAGAAGAAAAGGAAAAGGCATCAATAAATGTCCGGGTCAACTATCAACGCTAAAGCATTGCTATGCTTTTCTGTATAGATCTAGTTTTAAAAATCAGAAGGAAAAATACCTGTTCACATCTGATCAGTTCTTCATGCAGGCCACACTGACCACCAGCCACTGGATAGAAGGACAGTACAGGCCACACTGACAACCAGCCACTGGATGGAAGGACAGTACAGGCCACACTAACCACCAGCCACTGGATGGAAGG
>NDGN011251356.1:0-16862 GCA_002564285.1 Tympanoctomys barrerae | reverse complement strand
CCCCCTTTGGATTAGCCAGCTTGGTTTGGTACCCAAGGACAGGACAAAGGGAAGAGGATGCTGTGCAGACCCGAGTCCCATGGGTCTAGAGCTGTGCGTATCGCTGTCCTTGCCGCCAGCATCGTGGCCCCTCTTCTCTGGCTGCCATCAGGACCTACCAGTGACGAAGGTAACGCCAGCACGTCCAGATGCCTTGAGGATCTCTGCTGCTCGAGGTAGGAACTTAAGACATCTGCCAATAGAACCAGCCCAATCTTCGGGATGGACTCCACTTCCTCAGGGGGACTTCCAAACACCCCAGGAGGTTCAGTCACAGGAGAGGCCTAGACTCCAGGACCCTTAAGTGGTTCCTGAAAAAGCAGCCCTAATCCCCACCCTGTGTCTCCTAAGGATTTAACCAGATGTCCAGGTAGCCACAGAAGATACCCACTGTTCCCCAAAAACTGAAATCCAGGCTCTTCAGGAGCATCTGCACCTCCACCTGTCCCAGGAGCCACCTTCTCAGCTGTCTGAGAAGGGTGAAGACACCAGCAAAAAGAACTAAGCCACACAAATGATAAGCCCCACATTTCATCTTGGGCTACCACCCCCCCAACTCCTCTGTGGGGTGTCCCAAGAGATATCTCTGTATGATAGCTTCCTTGCTTGGGACCAGTGTGGCAATCCATGGCCCAGCTGGTGAGGCAGGGCTGGCCCAGGCTGGGTGGTAGGCCTGGTTCATTGAAGGTGGAGAAGGCTTGGTCAGAGGCAGTGGCTTGGACCCAGGACCCACAGGCCGGGAGAGAAGCAGCGCCTGATCAGCCAGCTCAATGGCCTTCCACAGTCCAGGTAGTGGCAGATGGCCCTGAGGAGAAGGGCAAGGCATGACTCCTGCCATGGCTTGGCTTCAAAGCCTCATGCAGGAGATCCACCCAAGTGCACAGGAGGATGAGCCAGGCACCAGGACAGCCAGGCTGGAAAGGTCCAGGGTCAAGACAGGCAGTAGAGGCCTGCTGTTCACAGCAGCGTAGCCATCTAGAGAGCAGCGTGGGACACAGGGGCTGTGGTGGGGGGAGCTAAGGGTCTGCAGGCAGTTCCTCGCAGCCACAGTGGCTGGGCTGGGCAGCAAAAGAGGTGGCCCTAGGAGGTCGGGCGACATGCCTCAGGCCTTCACAGGCCCCCACTCTGTCCACTTCGCCAGGTTGGTGGCCTCCGGTCCCTACCAGCTCCAGTGACAAGGGCTGGAAAGCGCTGGGCTCTGCCCAGCGTGGGTACAGAGGACGGCAGCATGCTGTGTGGTCCAGAGAAGAGGGCGTCTACCATCTCGTTTTATTTTGCGGGGAATGAGCCTAAAGTAACCAGAAAGAATAAGAGTCAAGGGGAGGGGCCCTACTGCTCAGGGGCCCAAGCGCTGGTTTTTACTAAAAAAAGTAAGTGAATGTTTTAATCCCCAGGGCCTGGTACAATCTGAATATAGAAGCAGAAGTTTGGGAGTTTTATTTTTCTTCCGGCCACCTTTCTCTTCCTCTCAACAGAAACATTTTTCTATAACTGGTGTCAGAAAATAGCTTCTGACTCGTTGGAAAGAAGCTCCAAAAGCCTGGAGTCCCTGTCCAAGAGGCAGGACACTGCTGTCTCCTCCTCGGGGCCAGCAGCGCTGTTCATTGCCCAGGCTACTGGGACCCACAGGCAGTTCCCAGGAGGGCCACAGAGAAAGGGTGTGGGTCAGCCTTGCTGTGGCCACTTGGAGGTGGTGCGGCCTCTCTGGGTCACCTTGCTTTCTTCCACAGACATGGGGGAAGGTGAGCTAGCTGTGCCTAGAGTTCTATTTTACCCTCAAATGATACCACTCTGGGGTTTTAGCTCTGGCTCGGGAGCAGAAATCTAATTCCCCTTTCCATCTCTGGTTAAGATTTAACTAAACTGCTGAGGAATGGCTTTTGCTGACTGTGAAATATATAGCAAATGGACATGTCACTTCCTGACCCACGCAGTACCTGACCAGGCCCCTTGGTACACCACACCTGGTGCCCTGGGCCATTCCGCCCACGTACCCCACAGCAAGACCTCACAGCGGGGAGCAGTGGGGCTTCTCCACCTGGCCCCTGAAGGGCTCCTTCCTCTCTTCTCCTCCGCCTACAGGAGCTGAGATCAGCTAGCCCAGCTCCCGAAAGCCGCTGCTGGGTCTGCCTGCCCTGCTGTCTGTCTCCATATACACCTAGTGATGGGGTCTCCGAGTTAAGCCTCTTAGGTCACAGCAGCCCACATGCCGGGTTGTACGTACCCTAAGGCATCAGTGAAGCCCGAGATGTTCCCACTGCATTCAATGTGGAGAGAGGGTCCATCCACTGAGACTCCTGCCCTGGGGAGGCGTGGGATCTTTTTTTTTTTTCCTTTTGCAATACTGGTGACAGAACCCAGGGCCTTTACCCTGTGCTACATCCCCAAAGGTGTTTTATTTCTTGAATAGGTTCTTGCTATGTTGCTAAGTTGCCTGGGCTGGGCTCCCAGCGAATGAGCTTTCCGCCTCAGCCTCCAGAATGCTGGGGTTACAGAGGTGCCACGTTACAGCCAGGGTGCACAGGCTCCTTAACTCCGGGCGGAAACCCCAGCAGCAGCTGGCACAGTGAGTGAGAGGTGAAGGGAGAGATTCCCACCGCCCTTGGAGGAAGGCAGCCGCCTCATGTGAAACTGAAGGCCCTTTCAGAAACCATGAACCCAGAGCACGAGTTATAAAGCAGAAACGTGTTTATTAGGCCCCCTTGTTCCTCACAGGGGAGCAAAAACCCAGGCCAGAAGCGCCTGCTCAGAGGCTGCAGGCCTCTCCAGAGGACGTAGGCGCGGACCGGCCACCACCCCAAGAACACTATTTGGCTGGAGCCAGACTGCTGGAGTGGCCCCGGCTTCACACAGCCGGGCTGGCTCATGGACTCCGCAAACACTGAATGGGTGCGGTCCCAGGGACCCCCACCAGAGCCTTGGTGGGCAGAAAGACCTCGAAGCTCTGAGGCACAAGCTGTCCCTGCCAGCGAGGGGAAGGATGTTCCCGGAGTTGCTCGCCCAGGCGAGGTCCCCAGGACCCTCCCCAAATCCACCCGCCTGCTGTTGGCACGGCCACTGCCTCAGTCCCACACATAAGGGTTTCTAAAGACCTGAGAGTTCTTGCTGTCTTTGTACGGCGTGGCCACCTGGTGGCTCTGGACTATGTACATGTCCTCAGCCCGCAGCGTCGAGTTGGCACTGCCCATCACCTGGCTGTTGGCGGTGGCCCGTGGGAGGATGACGTCGTAAGCGCCTTCAGACTGGAAAGGAAGAACAGGCGGCCTCACAGCCAGGGGGACCGGGAGCCAGGCTCCACCAGGACGGATGCACAAACACTCTGCTTCCTGCAGGCTTCTGCCTGCCAGCTCCCCCTTCTCATCCCCTCTGCCCCCACTCCCGGCCCCACTGCCAGCCTGGGGTGGTTCACTGTACCCCTAGTATCTGAGGGCAGATGTGGAGCCTCTAATCCTGCCTCCAGGCCCGGGATAAAGCTGCCTAGGAGATTCCTGGAACAGGGTCCTCTCTCCCAGCCCTTCAGGGAAGCTCAAGGCCAAGGGAGGGGGACCTGCACTGTCGCTGAGTGATTATTACCAGCTGGTGCTACTCCTAGGTGAACCTTACCCTGGGGTTCCTGAATGTCACTATAATACCAGATGCCCTTCCGTGCAGGACATCACCACACAGCCCTGGTCTAGGAATCTGGGCTGGCCATCTGGATTCAGAGACTAACAGCTCAAAGGATCCAGAGCTTGGCTGGGGAGGGAAGGAGGGTCCTGGGGCAGCCAGGGCCACCTGGAAGGAAGGTGACCTCCTGGCCTCCCTGGCCTCCTTATCCTGGTAGAAAAAGAGTACCACTAAACTTCTGGCTCCGGGGCCTCAACCCAGCCTTGGCCTAAGTCTCCCACCTGCTTGCAATCTCCTACTTCCTGCTGTCCCAGGGAATATCTGAGTCAGTGGTCTCAAACCTGGACCAGCGCTATTGGCTAGGCCAGGCCTCTCAGAGCTGGGCCCCACAGAGGGAGGGAGGCCAGTAAATGTTTAACAACTGGGATGAGGAGGAAGGAGCGCGAGGATCTGATGTAGTTACACCCACTGTGGGGGAGACCCAGCCTACTCAGGTGATGTCAACAACGCCAACAGGTGCCAACCCTCCCCCCCAGCTCTGGCCCCACCAGATCTGCGTTTGCAGCAAGTTCACAGGTGATACTAACTCTGTGGTCTGAAGGTAAGGAAAAAGTTTGCCAGCTAGCCCAGACCCTCCTCGAGACACCCTGGGACGAAGGGAGGGACGGAGGGAGGGAAAATTGGGGGGGGCACGGCTCCTAAGGAAAGGGTACAGTGGCTGCCATGCCCTGTGGGCACACAGCTTGTGCCCACCATAGCTGCTGGCAGCGGCCTGGCTGCAGGTTCAGGCTCAGGGAGAGCAAAAGAGCTGGGGTTGGAAGTCTCAGACACCAGAGCCATGGCAGCCCTCCTAGGAGCTCGGCAGAGGGGGGAGGGGACGAGAACTGCACCCTGCTGACCTCTGGGCTTCCTGTTCCCAGCATTCTGCCAAAGCAGGTCGCTGACCTCCCCCACAGCCACTGCCAGCCGGGAGGAAGAATATATAGGGAGTGGGAATCTCACCCACCGCCTTCCTGTCCCCACCCCCACTCCTAGGCTAAGAGCATCTGGCTTCCAGAGCCCTGGGGAGGTGTAAGGTCGGGACTGGCCGCTGACTGGCTGCGGACTGGCAGGGGGAAGGGATTCCTATCCCCTCCTGAGACAGCTGCGTGGAGAACTTAATACCTTCCCAGACCTGCTACAAGTTAGTTGGCCCCTGTCACTTTCAGGAGGAAGATTCTCTGTCCCTCTCCATCTGGCCACTCCCCCTGGGCTGTGTGTGATGCCCAAGGTCCCGCTGCAGAGTAGCCACATGCGGGGTCTACATCAAGCCAGGAAAAGGGCAGCAAGAAGTACAGTGTTCCCAGTGTACACCCCGGATGAGGACCAGCCTCGGGCTGTCATCTCCACGGCCGGCAGGAAGTTTCCACAGAAGCCCAGAAGCCCACTCACCGGGCCTTTGTGCATGAGGGCCATCTCGGTGGGCTGGTACACACTGGTCAGCAGCTGCCCGTTGTAGCCGCTGTAAGGTGACACGGGCCTTTTAGCTGTAAGGAAGGACAGGCACAGTTTGAGGACTCTGGACTCTCAGCCCTCCTCTGTCATCTCCCAGAACCCATGTAGCCCTGTCCTGTGGGGAGAGGGGGAGCCGGGGACCACAGTAGCCATGGTGGGGCACCTACCTCACCCAGAAGTGGCTGACTTGGAGGTGAGGCTGGTGTGGTCTGCGGAGGGGACATGCCCAGTGCCTTTTTGTACAGACGCATAGATCTCAACATTGCTTGGTTTCCTGCCGTGTGAGATGCCTGCCCCCACCCCCCCCCCTGCCCCCAGAACCCTTCCCCCCTTCAGAAAAATGCCCAGTCAGCAAGCTTCACATTCCCCACAAGCTCTCAGGGACAGATGCCAGCAGGAGCCCTTGGGCCCTTGCCTGCCTTCCAGGATGGCCAGCCCCTGGCTCCAACCTCTACCACCACAGCTGCCAGGGGAAACACAGCTGAGCCCCTCAGCCCAAGAACTTCCATGTCCTCACAGAGCAGGGCCAGCTGTCTCAGCCCCTCAGCCCCTCTATACCAGCCTAGGTCCTGGCCAGGAGACCATGACAGTGCCTTCCCAGGCCCCAGGCAAGGTTTCAGAAGCATCTGCAGCTTCAAGAATACTTTTCTGTGCCTGGGGATGTTGCTTTCCCACTGACCAGGCCTGGGGCCCAGGAGGGAGTACAGTAGCAGTACAGTGCTGTCCCCTCCTGCAGGGCTGAGGGACCACTGTCCAGAGAGGGCTTCTCAGCGCTGGGCCCATTCATCATTTAGACAGACATACAGAGAGAGAGAGAGAGAGCTCACAGCCCTGAAGTCTCTATCACCTGAAGACAATAGCTGAAAACTCGCAGGCTGGGCCTACAAGCCTCAGGCAAGCACTCGGTGGTGGGGAGCAGTGGTGGTAAGTAGGGCAACTGGTTCCTAGCTGCCTCTCTCCTCCTGGCTTCCTCCACTGCCCCTGCACCCTTGGTGACCCACTCTGTGTGAGTGCCACAGGTTGCCCCAGGATGGAGGTGGCATTCGGCCCAGAGCGTGGGTCACAGACTATGTGCCCAGCAGGACAAGGGTCACTCTTTTTCTTCTTAAAACACAGATGATGAGGACCTCACAGTGCAAATGGAAGAGAGGAGGATTTCTCTCATTTCAAACCCCCACGGCCTGCCTCTGACTTCCCAGTAGGGCCCCAGAGTCAGGAGCACAGGGTAAACAAGAAAATAAAGCCCGTGCACTCCTTAATTGGCAGCAGCAGCCAGGGATGGGGTAGTTTCTGGGGCCATATAAGGGGAGGCTACAGCCAGGCGAAAAACACACAAAACAACAGGAGCGTAGCACAGGGCCTGGTGCACAGCAAGTGGTCAACAAATGCTAACAATCCTATATGGCTCCAGGATAGCTGTCACGGTTTGGATCTAAAAATGCCTCACAACCCTTTGGAAGCTGATTAGATTTTTATTTTTGTTTGTTTGTTTGAGACATGATCTTCCTACGCAGTCCAGGTCATCCTTGAACTCGCTAGCTAGTACAGGCTGGCCTCAACTTGTAGCGATCCTCCTACCTCAGCCTCCTGAGCTGCACCACCACGCCCTACTAATTGAATTAATGAAGGTGTTACAGTGTATTTGCCATATGGTCTTGCCTCTGTTAGGCAAGCACTCTACCACTGAGCCCCACCCCAGCATCCCCTGAGTTTAGGAACCTTAATTCAGGGAACTTCAAGAGCCGTCCATATTGCCCCAATGACAAGCTCCCTGCCCTGCAGTAGGTGCGTGGCACAAAGCAAGAAGACCCAAGAACATCTCTAAACCCACCTGAGGCTGGCTCATCCATTGAAAAGGCCTTGTTCTCCACAAACATGCTCTGGCCCGTCTGCTCTTTCAAGATGGTCTCGTAACCCACGCCTCGGGTAGGGTATATGTCTCCCTGGTAGCTCTGCTCTGGGCTGGCCTTGGTCACCTGGGAGACCTCAGGGATGACGTAGAAGAGAACAAAAGCCCAAGCATTGGCAGCAAGGGCAATGGCCAGCGTGGGGTCATCCCAGGTGGGGCTGTTGTGTTGCTTGTTGCCATAGGTGTACATGACAATCCACACCACCCAGATAGCAATTGAGGTGGCTGTGGTGAGGAGCACAAAGACACCGTGCTTCCGCCACCGCTTAAAGCGGCCACAGAGGGCGGGCCAGGCCCCCATGAAGGCCCCCAGCAGCAGCAGCATCACATAGGTGAGTGCCATGACAAAGTCCACGTTGGCGATGGTGCAGCGCGAGGCCACAGTCCAGTCGGCACTACCGTTGCCTGGAGAGCCAACCTCACCACCTCCCCGCACCAGGGTGAGGATCAGCCACTCTGTGTTGATGATGACCTCCACAAGGGTCAGCAGCAGAGCCACAGTGAAGATCACCCAGCCCTGGGGCCCATGGTTCTTCCGGGCAAGGAAGTTAAGGGCAAAGACATGAGCCACCAGACAGGAGAAGCAGATGGCAAACAGGACCCCAAAGAGGAACTGCCGGGAGGCACAGGTGGAAAAGTCGGGCTTCACCACACAGGCGAACACAAGGCAGAAGAGGCCCAGGGTACCCAGCAGGAAGAACACCTGGGTCCCCAGCAGGCTCCGTTTCTTGGTGTCCTGAACAAAGGGGAGACTGGCCACTAGGATGATGGTGAGCACAAAGGTGGTGATGATACCTGCCCCAGCTACTGCCTCCAAGACGATGCCCCAAGCCCCAGAGCGGTCACACAGGTTGTAGTAGAGGGAGTTGAGGTCTGAACTGCAGCCAGGTGGGGCAGATTTCTGGGCCTGGGCCTCTGGGAACAGGAAGAGAGGGAGTCCTAGGCACATCAGCAAGGCCTTGGGGGGGGCCATCCTGGCTCCCAGGCCAGGTTCCAGGTGGGTCCCTAGAGATAGAAAGAAAAGAGGCAAAATCAATCATTCCCCTGAGGCCAGGCTGCAACATGCACTGTGTGGCTTCCTCCATCCTGAACCAGGGCGGAGGGGCCTAACTGGTTAGGAGACTTCCTTTGGGCTTGAGAATCCTTCTTAACATTGAACTCATGACTACCTAGTGAGTGACCAGAGATAAAACCCATTTGTCATCCCTATTTCTAATCATACAATAGGAGGTAACTATTCCTGGATTTTCAGTTCTTTCTCTTTCATCTGTCATGCCCTGGATTCGGATATTCCTTGAGGTCCTGTGGCTTGAGTAGGAGTGAAAGGGCATATGAGCGAGTTGGACCAAGCACCCCATCACTCAGGACTTCAGCTGTCCTGGAGGTGTTCCACTGCTCCATGGCTAGTCAGCCCTGTTTTTTCTTTATTCAGTCATTTGCCATTCAACACATACTTAACAAGCAGCCATGGCAGGCATAACCTTGAGTCAGAAAAAAAAAAAAAAAAGAGAGCTGAGAATTTGTATTTCTGGACTTTTCATCCCTCCTGCATGCTCTCAGTTCTGCCCTTCATTTCCCCACTTTCAATGCCAGCTTTCCTTTTCAGAATCCAGAGTTCTTTGTCTGGCTCAGACACTAAAGTCAAGGATAAAACAAAGCAGTTCGGCTGCTAAGGAGTTAATGACTTCATACAAATGTTCTCCCACAGGGCATTAACATTTTAAAAGCAAGAACCAGGCAAAAGCAGTACAAAACCCAAAGGAATTTATCTTTAATGGAAGACGTTAAGACCTTGCTGCTAGATGAGATCTATTAACACCAGGAAGACGCCTTATTACCGTGACTCTCCACACTTGTTGCATTTTCCCTGAGTGAAGTGGAAGTAAAGGATATTGCAGATTGTGATAAATTAAAGAAGTGGTGGGGGTGCAGCTCAGTGGTACAGTGTTTGCCGGGCAAGTGCAAAGCCCAACAGTTGACACCTGGCTATTTCCAACAAGTACACAAAGACCAAATTTGTGAGTGTCCCAACTAAAATGCAAATTCTCTAAAAATCAAGTTATGACATCCAAAGTTGCAAATCCAAAATGCAGGTCCTTACTGGGTTTTAGCCCTGCCTTTTCCACCTCACCAGGACTGAGGCTCCAGATCGCAACCAAGCTTTCCTGGGATGGTAGCGACCACTAGAGGTGGGCAGGGGAATGGCACTACCTTTCTTCCCATCATTTCCCTTCCTCTTGGGGGTGGGAGTGTTTTGTAGTTTACTTCTTATCCATTTTTTTTTGACATATTGAGCTACTTAATTTCTAGTAGAAACAAAATCTCAAATTTCAATCAGTAAGGAATTGTTTCATCATACTAATTGATAAGCGAGAAAATGCTTGCTCAGCAAAAATGAAACTTGTAAAGTTGACATAATGATCAATTTTCAAATCTTCCTATGCTTGAAAATACACATTTTAGGTAGCAAAATCCATCTCTGCTACCGCCTCATCTTTCAATTAATCTCGCTTATCATCCTCAAGAACTATCTCTATTAACCCTTATGACAATATTCTTACATAAGTTTATTGTTTCTCTAAACACTGGCAGGGACACTAATTTCTTTCCCTTTCGAATGCAGAAGAACCTTTCCCCAACAGCCATGATGTAAGCTCTTGGGGCAGACTGTTGTGAGAGTAATAACAAGTTATTCCCAGTGACAACTTATAGATAACATGCTAGTGAATCCTGAACGTTGAACCCCATTGTGGAGGTTTTTCAGTGCAGGGTGAGCCAGCCAGAAACTAGGTACAGATGGAAATGTGGAACTGAACTCCAAGAACCACCGAGACAGCATCTCCCTTCCCCTCCCCAGGCTGAACAAGCCATTATTCCCAATAAGGAACCTGTGACTCTCAAGGGGACAGATCTTATTTTCTGAGCATTGCTTGTAATCTCAGCACTCTGGGAGGCTAAGGCAGGAGGATGGAAAAGTTTGAATGCAGCCCAAGCAACTGGGTGACTTTAATAAGACCCTTCTCAAAAAAAAAAGAAAGGGTGGTGGGTAGGGATATGGCTCAATGAAAAGGGTTCAATACCCAGTGCGGAAAAACAAAAACATCATAGTACAAGTTCACAGCTGATAATAATATAATATCAGCCTATGCCCTGCTGACCCTTAGCACCCCACAGGGACATGGACTAGGGTTAGAGTCAGGAAGCCTTTACATACACACACACACACACACACACACACACACACACCAATTTATTCCTGGCTTTGCTATTGGCTGACAAACTTCTTCCTGGAACTTACCCTTCCTGTCCCTGCTCCTTCCCTATGTGAGAACTTCCAAAGAATCAGACAAATCACCACTTACCCCATGCTAGTAACCATGCTGCTATCCAGCTGCCCTATAACACACTAGCCTCAGATGAAAGAACTATTCTTGTCCCAAAATGTCTTATTTCTCTTCTTCCCCTGAAAATAGAAAGGCAGGTGGGAAGACAGAAACACACAGGCTTGGGTGGGAAAATTGAGCCAGCTAGGCCTGGTTCATCTCCCCTGCCTAGGACAGAAACCTGTAGAGACTAGTGGGAGAGTTCAAGAGAGGAAGGCACTGAAGGGCCCTGCTCCAAGCCTTCGATATCCAGGACAGCATATTCAGACAGTTACCTTTTAAGATGGTGGCAGAGGGCCTAGCAAGAGGCATGCAGCTCTGCCTGGAGGCTCTTCCCCCAGGGTCCTGGAAGCATCTTCTTTTTGCCTCCCATGAGCCCCCAGACCCCGCGGCAGCAATCTTTGAACATCTGAATCATTTCTGCGTTCTCTACCAGAATGCATGCCTGCAGCTGGGGACCAAGGCTGGGGACCAAGGTGCATCCTCTGCACCTTCACCGGGTCTTGAACACAGCAGACATGTGACAGCAGTCCTCTGAAGGCACGCAGTATCCCTCTTTTCCTACCCAGTCCCACCGTCTTCCTTCTGGAGTCAGAACTCTTGCTTAAAAGTTTTCAGAGAGTCCCAGGAAGTCGGTGGGATAAGGAACTCCTGCCCTGAAATTCTATCATCTCCTATCGCTCAGGCCCAGCCTCAGATTATTTTCTTGAGGAAGGAGCCCTTTGGCTTCTATTCCCTGGAATCAGTCATGCAAATATTTTTAAATTATCTCTGAAATCAGCCTCTCCCTAGTCTCAGCCTCCCAGACCCTAGCTCTTGTCTGAATCAGTCCAATCCAGTTCCAAAATCCCCTTCCTCGTTTTTTCTCTCAGGACACACACACACACACACACACACACACACACAGAGGCCTCCTCAGCACTGGTGGGCTGAGGCCCAGCCAACCCTGACTGGTTCCATCCAGTACCAGATAAGACAGCTAACCATGTCTTCACCTCTTTCCAGAACACCCCTTTCATGACCCTACCTCAGCTGCAAAAGAGCCTGAAGAATGTTTGAACTTCAGGAGGTGGCCTTGGTTTGTGGCCAAGCTCCAGGACACAGTGCAAGGTAAGCCAGTGGTTGCTTCCAAGGGTGTGGTGGCCATTTGGAGCCCCTCCCCTCCCTCCTTAGCTGGGATGGTCAGTCAGGGACATCACAGAGAATCTTCCTTCCTCCCTGGCCACCCTCACTCAAAAGCTGGCCCAGAAAGATAGGTGGACCTGTCACCAGCCTCGGGCCTCCTCCCTCCTCCCATCTTATCCTCCATCTCCTTTCCTTCCTGGTCTGTTAGTCCTGTGTGTTTTCCCTCAGTCCAGGGGGCTTTGATGTTTGACCCCTCCCATAAGAAAGAGTTCTGGAGATCACACGCGTGCACGCACGCGGGCGCATGCATGCACACACACACACACCCCAAAAGTGGACATTTGGACCAAAATGCCCCAAGCGTCTGAGGCTTCTAAATCTGCAGTGTGAGGGGCTGCTCAGGAATGTTACTCTGGAATGCGCCCCACCCCCAGCAGTACTCCCCTCTCAGCGCCAGCCACTTCTGAAGCCTGGGGGGCGGGGGTATGTCTCCAGCCACAAAACCCTACTTGTACACATCCTGGTCTCCGCGCTTTAGGATCAAGGTTGTAGAGTTTTAAGTGATTCGATCTCTCTGGGCGTAAAACTGCAGAAAGGGCGCTGGAAAGGGGAGGATGGGGATGGGATCAGAAGTCCAGCTGCCAGAAGCAGAGGCGCAGTTACACAGTCCCAAATTCCAAACTTCCAGTAGGAAGATTCTAGCTCTTCCTTCCCCACCGCAGCCTGGGCGGCTGGGGTCTGGTCTACCCCCGGACGGGCGGACAGAAAGCACAGGGGAGTCAGCCACTCTTCCCACGTTTCCTCTGACCGAATCAACCACCCTCCCCAACCCTAGCGGGACACCGACCCACAAGAGTGACAGTCGGCCGCGGACTCGCGCTGAGGCAGGGAGATGAGGGGACACCCTCGGACACACTGCCCGGGGAGTCCTTCCCCACCCTCAAACCTGAGCCGCAGCGCCGGCTTCCCCCACCCCAGACCCCAGCTGACTCGGGCTGGAAACTTTCTACAACCTAGCGGAGTTGGAGAGGCGTCCCCCGCCCCTTGGGTCCTAGCCGCCTGCCTCTTCCCCTCGCCCACTCCCTGCCAGCCCGGCCCGGCTCTTCCGAGGAGAGGGAGGAGGGGGCAGGCGGCAGCCCTTACCTGGGACGCGCCGCCCGCCCGGCTCTGGCGCGGTGTCCGGGGCCAACTCCAGCCCCAGGCCGAGCGCGGGCGGGGGTGGGAGGGACCCAGCTCAGGGGCAGCGGGCCAGGCCCAGCCCTGGCTGGGACTACGGGGCCCCTGCAGGGGTGCGGGGCGCAGGGCCGGCCTCCCCGGGACCCGGGCTACGCTGGGCGCGCAGGGTCGCTCGCTCTGGGGCCGGCCTCTCCTGGCGCTCCGCTCCTTTCTCTCGGCGAGGCTGGGCCGGCCTGCATCACCGTGACATCACCTCCATTCAGGGCGCCTATGGGGCGCCCGCCGAGCTCCAGGTAGGTGCAATCCATTTGCTCTGTAACAAAGCCCGCCCCGCCCTCGCGGAGCGACTCACCTCCAGGCTCGGCGAGTCGCACTTTCCAGCGGGGAAGGGAGATCAGAGTTTCTGACGGAACTGGCGAAAGGGTTGTTGCTGTTTACAGCCACGCCCCCGCCCGCGGGCGCGCGCATACTGGCGCGCACTTACTGGGCTAGACTTTAGCTCTGGAAAGCGGTTTGGGGTACTACCCGGCTCCCCCCCCCCCCCGGAGGCTCTCGCTCTCCACATCTCTTAGTGCTCTGGTGCAACCGACTGGAGCAGGAGCTGCCTTGGCGTGGCTCTCTCGGTGGCGGACACCCAGCCTTTGTCCCCTTCATTCCGGCTGTCCCTTGGGCCACTTGCTGGGCACAGTGGGCTGCTCCTGGCTGCAGCGAAGCGCTCACTCAGACGCAGGATCCGTCTTCGTCGCGCCTCCTCCCACTCCAGAGCTTGCGCACGTGGCCACAGCACACACCGATCCTTTACCTCTTCCACGCGCGCACAGACCTCCCTGAGACCTCAGGTGCCAAGATTGCGTGGGAATGCCACTGGGGCAGAGCCCAGAATCATCATGGGGTGCCGCGGGCAAACGATGCCCAGAGCTTGACTACCTGGTGCTTGGAGATCTTGTGACTGCTCCAGATCCTATCCACCCAAAGCAGGCTCCTCTCTGCGCCGGGTTCCCTGTTCTAACTTGTCTGAATTAGCATTCGGTTTGGCTCCCTGAGGTGCGGTGTTGAACCCAGGCCCAACTTTCTCTGCGCTCCAGGCTAGGTTGGCCCCGACTCTAAATCCTGGCTCTTCCCCGGCCCCCTGACCTTTCCACGAGTACGGTTCCCCGAGCCCCACTCCAACTCCCTCCCCAGGGTGGATTAGCGGGTTGCCCCTTCAGCTCAGGAATCTGCTGAAAGCGGACCGCAGAAATGGGAACGCAAATCCTGCCTGGGATCTTTCTAGACCAGTAAACAGATTTTCCGGCCGCTTTCCCCTGGGACACGGGCCCAGCAGGAGAGGGACAGTGCTACCCTCAGCGGGCCTAGTGCTGGGTCTGGTTGGCTTGCGGGAGGCCCAAGGGGCCGAGGTACACTGGGAAGGGAGAGGTTGTTGGGCCTAGCAGGGGCCGCCCTGGGGACGTGAGGAAGGTCAGGGCGCCGGGTCTCGGGTCTCAGGGTGCTGGTTCTCCTGACGCCAAGTTGCCTGGGGGATCGCCAGCAGCGCTGTCGGAGCCAGCCGGTGGCTGGCCGGGCAGTGGCTGTGTTTGCTCAACCCTGAGCGCCCTGGGGGGGGAGGGGAGGCAGCTGGTCACGGGTGAAGGGGCAGCCAGGTGGGGGCGGGCAGGGAAAGGGGAGGATACCTCCCGGGCTGTTTGTTTGCGAGCTTAGGTCTATGACAACCTGCAGCCTCAAAGTGAATCACCCTGACCGATAAATCTCAAGCCAGTTCCTCCCTTCTCACACCGCACAGACTTTTCTGATTCTGGAAGCAAATGAATGTTTGCTTAGAGGCCGAGGCTGGCTGTGAGGGCCTGACTTGGTGGAACCCTGTATCCCTTCCTGTGAGTCGCCCTCACAGGCTGCTCTGGGGATAGTGGCAAAGACGAGAAGAAGCAAAGGCAGCAGCACGCTGACCTTTCTCCTCTTCCACCTCTTCTAAATGCACTTCCCACCACAAGAGTCAGGGTCCCTGTGTTAAGGTGACAAACCCTGGAATGGTGCTGGGAGTTGGGCTACCCACTCTGGAAAGGCAAGCAGCCACTCAGACCTCAGTGAGCTGGATAAGTCACCCTGAGTTCTAACTGCTTTTCCTTAACCAGGCAAGTAATCCGTGGGTGGGGGGGAGGGGGGAGGGGAGCGTGGTAATTAGCATATGTGATAGCCAGTAAGAGCTTAGGGATCAGGATGTTAGAATGCAGTGACCCTAAGGAAGGGAAGATGAGTGGTGGGTCCTGAGGACTCTCTATTTGCCTTCCAGCTTTGGAAGTTTTTTCCCAACCTGAAGGTTCTCCAGAACCGAAGCCTTTGTCCCTGCCTGTCTGCCTGGCTGGACAAGGGGAGGGCTGGAGCTGTGGGAGAGGAGCTTCCTCTGTGGACACAGGCCCTGAGCCTTGCCCTCCAGCCTGCCTCTCTGGGGCTTGCTGTGGAATGTAGGGCAGGGGCTGAGCACTGGTTAGCTTTCCTGTTCACCCTGCTCGCTTCTGGAACAGGATCTGCCTTCAAAGGATAAAGCAAGTCCCCCGCACAGGTGACTGACCTGGGTGCGTCAGTCTCCAGGGTCCCTGCTGTGTTCAGCATGTGTTAGTGCCCCCGCCTCCACCTGTGCTGCTGTGTGTGAGAGGGGAATTCTGTGGGAGGTATGGTGCGATGCTTTCTAAGACTCCAGCCCCAGGGCCATCTGCGTCTCAAGTGGCCCCACCTGACTGAATAACCCAGTCGGCATGGAACCCTTCATGAAATCCCATTTTCTCCCAAAACAACACTCTCCAGTGGGGGACGTAGCTCAGAGGCACAGCTCCTGCCTGGCAAGCACCAACTTGTGAGTTTGATTCCTGGTACCAAATGAAACATAAACAAAAACAAAAAAGAAACATTCCAAGCTCCAAAGGCCCTGAAGTTACTAGCTTGTGGAGGAACATACTGTTCACACTCACACACACACACACACACACACACACACAGTGAATTCTCCTGTACCCCATTTAGGCAGCTGAGTTTCTGCCGGCAGGATGACATTACCTTTATCCACTTGCCCCTTCTGTGAGATGCCACCGTGCCCTTACTCAAGAAGTCTGAGATATTGATGAGGCCCTGGTTGGCACCTGCCCCCTGTGAGCCAGGAGAAGTCACTCATCTCTTTGAGTCTCCCTTTGCTCTACCCTCTGCTCACTAAGCCGTGGATAGAACACCACCCCCAAAATGTACCCTGCCTAGCGTGTTCTTCCCACCAAGCTGGCCTGTACAGATGGCCAGCGTCTAGCCTCTGCTTCCCTGCATTCAGCTCCTCTGAGCCTTAGGCCTTTCCACCTACGAAGCCCACCATCTGAATCCATCCTCGGGCAGAAGCTACTCTGCCATGCTTTTGGCTCCATTTTGCCATCAGCAGAAGTGTCTTGTGAGTCCTACCCTGGGATATCACCTGTGCAGGGCTTTTCTAGCCATTACTGCCAGAAGATTTCTTTAACACCTGGCCTACCTCCATGTCACTTCTTCTGGGAAGACTTTTTACTTTCTGCAAAAGAACCAACATGAATGGCTTTTTACCCATAGCCCGTTATACATTTCTCATTTATCCCAGTGTCTCATAATTAACCTTTTCTTTTTTAAAATAGCCTATGCAGCGCAGGTTGGCCTTGAACTCACTTTGTAGCCCAGGCTGTCCTTGAACTTGCGGTGATCCTTTTGCCTCAGCCTCCAAAGTGCTGGGATTACAGGTGTGTGCCATCATATCCAGCATAATTAACTTTCTAAATAGCTTTCTCAATTAGAATTTAGCTGGATCAAGAGCTGGGGCTCATCTCTCTTGTCCCCAACATCTGGCATAGAGTGTGGTGTTATGGTTTGTGTCTAGTTGACCTCCCCCCCCAAAGCCTCATGCAGTCATGGGGTGGAAACTTCTAGAGTTTAAGATGAACTCATGATGCACTGGGATTATGGGTTTTAGTAGTGCTGGGATTATGGGTGTACTTCCCCCAGCCTGGGGCGGAGAGCCTGAATGCAACTCAGGGGAGACACTTTCTCTTTGCAGCCATTGTTGCTGCTACTCCTCCCTTTGCGCTCTTGCTCTTTGCTGCCACCATGAAATGTTGCCCTCTGCCGTG
>NDGN011251344.1:0-10018 GCA_002564285.1 Tympanoctomys barrerae | reverse complement strand
TTTTCTGTCATATTTGGGGTGCCTAACACACAGGAAACCTTGAAGAAAATCAGTTTCTAGAAGCTGCTGTTACATTTTGATAGATAGATAGATAGATAGATAGATAGATAGATAGATTGTGTATCTACATATCAAAGTTATATATATATATATATGATAGATGATAGATATGTATACATAAAAAGTACTGTTCACTACTGTACAACCTGACTTCATAATGGCGCTTTAAAACAGCGAGATGAGTAAAAACACCAGCTTCCATCTGGCTTTATGTGCAAAGGGTTTTACCCAAGGTTGGGGAAAGGGACTCAGCTTGAAGATGGCTTCCTGTCCAGGGGGTTTCCCACTTGGTGTTTAACAAGCTAAAGGAGGGGAACTGAGTTGCATTCCCTTGCTTCTCCTTGCCAAAAAGGGGCTCAGGCGAGCTGGTCAAGCACTGCGAAGCTGAGCCTGGAGTCCACCTGGCTCAAGCAGTAACCTTTGAAATCTTTCAAAAAAGGAAGCTCCTTGGCAAGAGGGCAAGGTGAGGAGTCTTCATTCCTGATTTATCATGTTAGAGAGGGTTCCTTGTGGTGGGATCAGAAGTAATCCAGGTGGGGGAAAGTGACAGTTACAAACCCCACCTGGAGCAAATAAAAAAACCTACAAAATGTAAAAAAAAAAAAGTACTAATTGTTAAGGATTTGGTATGTTAATAAACCCATTTATACACCTCCAAAATCAATTGTTGAAGTGATATATATATATATATATATATATATAGATATAGATATAGATATAAATATATACATATACATGTATATTCACCAAAGAACAGAATATATATTCATACACATTCTTATATATTTGTGCATATATATGTCCACAAATTTTGCATGTATTTGTAAATATCCACACATTTTCTACAATTCTATTAATGGCATCACTGTTTACATCAGAGGTAAGCAACATATTTAGTTTCATGGAAGGCAATTTTTCTATACTTAGGGTGGTGGTGATCCTGAGATTTGCAGTTGAATCAAGTACATCAAATTTGTTGTGCACTTTAATTTTCACACATGACACTAGGCACTTTATTTCTGCTATTGCTATGGTAGAGTTGCTAGTGTGCTACCTAGTGTCCTCAAAGGACAGTTTGTAGCAGTGTTTGCACCCAGTGCATATGGGATGGATGCCCAGATCTCTTGACAGGAGGCAAAACGTGGCTGGTCACAGGAAAGATGAGGTGTGGCTTTACACACAACAGAAACGTGTTCTCCGGCAAAGGGTTTTACCCAAGGATGCTTCTCAGCTCCTGCTGCACATCCCATCACCTAATAGGTCACAGAAGTGTACCAGTAAGCAGCTGGAGTTTGGGGGTTCTTTAGTTTAAATAAAAACCTCTTAAGGGCCAGGGAGATAGCTCTGTAGAATAAGCCCTTGACTGACAAGCGCAAAGGCCTGCATTCAATCCCCAGTTCCACCAAATTAATTAATTAATTAATATTAATTAATAAAATCTCCTGATTTCAATGTAATCTACTATATTCATATTTTTGTTTGGTGTTTTATATTTCTTCCTTCCTCAAGTAAGTGAAATTTTTGCTCAGAGATCCTTTACAATTTTTTGCTTTGATATGTAGACACACTATCAAAGTAGGTTTAATTTTTTATTGGTTTTGTGTGAAACATATTTGTGTATGCTGTAAGAAAAGAACACTTCTTTATTGTAATTATCATTTTCGTTGATGATTTACTAAAAACTATCCTTTTACTAATCTATTATAACCCAAGATTAACTATTACTTTCAATCTACTGTTTTAATAATAATTTTACATAAAGTGATTTATTTCACGTATGTTTAGTAATAGAATTGTACATGCTTTTGATTATAGCTGTGTTTGGAATTGTGCATAAGAGAAAAGACAAAACAATATTTTTTTAATCAGAAAAGCTTGAATTGCCTTGAAATCATGGATAAATTCCTGAAAGTATGAACTATGTAAAATTCAATTAAGAAGCAGTTTATTTTTCATAAACTAATAACACAAAAAGAATTGAGCTCATTAATCAAAAATCCACTCTTTCCAAAGAAGTCCAGGACTGAATAGCTCCACTGGAGTAATCTCAATATTTAAAGAATGCTGATGTTAATGTTTCGCAAACTTTTCCACAAATTGAAATGAAACAAATACCATCAAATTCAGTACACAAAGTCACTATTTCTCGATTAACATGGCCAGATAATAATTACACTCAAAGTAGAGCTGGAAAGTCAGGGATGGCAGACGGGAGAAAATTAGGTAAAACCTTGTTTTGGGAACATAATTCATTCTCAAAACGTGCTTATAATCCAAAGCCCTTGTACATCAAAACAAATATCTCTATAAGAAATAGTGACAGGGCTGGTCAAATATCTCAGCACATTAAAACACCTGCAAGCAGGGACCGGGGGTTCGATTCCCTGCCCTGCCCTGCCAGCCCTGCCCTCGGGTGTGCTGAGACTTAGATGGCAATTCAGACTGGGCACGGAGTGGTGCCCTCCTGTAATTCCAGCTCTTGGGAGGCTGTAAACAGACAGATCACTATGACACTGAGACCCTGAACACCCTGTAGACTTTTCCTTAAAGTACAAAAAAAAAAAAGATAACAATACTGTAACATAATCAAAAATAATAAAGAGCCTAAAATATAAACAAAAAGTAAATTAATCTGTACTTACCTTGAAGAGATGATACAGATGACATGAGGGAAACAGACAAGATGAGCATGGTCACTATGTAAGACTACTTTCACTATCACTAATAGAATCATTGGTATCTATCGGTGCAACAGAATCTTTTTTTTTTTTTAATTTATGTATTTGGCTGTTGCAGGGTCTCACTATGCATCTTGGACTTGTAGTGATACTCCTGTTTTAGCCTCCCCGGTGCTGGATTACAGGTGTGCCCCACCACCGCTACTTGGATGCCAGCTCAGCACACCTGGGGGCTGGGCTGGCATGAAATATGGTTCTGGGGATCGAACTTAGGTCCCTGTGCTTGTCTAATCAGGTGCTCAGTTGCTGGGTTGTCTCACTTGCCCTCCAGCTTCCATGCTTTACATCACCAATTGTTTTCCTGTTTTTGATACAGGATCACACCATGCTATGCCCTGTTTTCCTGGGATGGAAGCAAACTGTTCTGTCAGTTTTCTGATTAGGTGGAATTATATAGGCTTCTACCACTGTTCTCAATTTAAAGTTTACTTTATTTATACTTCTGTTGGGTATGCATGGATCCTCATGGGCAGGTGCATATTGTTTGATTCAATAAGGTGCTAATGTAGATGATAAATTTGTAACATTTATCCTAGATATATTACCTGTCTCCAAATTGAGCTACAATTTTAATTACTGAGATCATACATATTGCAGCGAACAACATCATCACCAATGGGTATCTGTGTTTGGCTGTTATTTTTCTGAAATAGAGTCACCAGTGACAATCAAAAAGTGGTCATTTTAATGACCGAAGAAAACATATTCTGTCGGAGATATAGCACAGCTCCTGTCTGACAGTCAAAAGGTATAAATAAATAAATAAATAACCACCAACCAACCAAACCCAGAAGTTGTACTCAGGGAGTCTTCAATCTTAAGAAGCAGTAGAAGTCTCTAAGAAAAATTAGGCAGTGGAACAGAGAGAAGGAGATTTACCTTCTGTGCTTTCTTTTCTTTCCTTGCAGAGATTTGGCACCTTTCTGAAAAGCAAATTTGAGTCAGCCATTACAATTCCTCAAACCTCTACACAAGTGTTAAATATAGTGACAGAACCCCCAGACTCTGACAGAGGATAACTTCAAACTTTATGTGCTGCTGTCATGCTTTCTTTTTGCTGTTCTTTATACTTGCTGCTTTGGGAAATTAGGAATGGAAGAGTAAGAGAGTAGTGTCATTGAGAACTGGCAATTGGGCAGTTATTTGTGATTAAAGTACATGAAATGGAGTGGGCTACATCTCAGCCTTTCCCTGCACTTCACACTGGAGAACAGAATGTGTCACCTGAAATTTGGGGCAAGGAGACAAGGCCAGAAAATCTGTTTTCATACAGTTGACTGAAGGCTAGCATGACCAAGGGATCCGCAGCGGTAATGCACTGTTCTCTCCATGCTCCAGGCAAATCTACCACATTTACAGGAGTTTACTTTTACAGGATTTAATTTTGCTAAAGTTTTCAAAAAACATGAAATCATCTAGTATTTCCTTTTGATACACAACAACATAGACTGCTAGAATTGCTTCATATTAAGAAACAAAAACTTCAGCCTTACTTTTACTGCATTTGCTCTTACAATAAAATCAAGCCCTTTTGCATTGGCAGTTTATATTTCAATATATGTGAATTGTGAACCATTCTGAGCTCTTGTAGCTTCTGATATTGCACTGCTAAGAAGGAACGATATAATAGATTGCATATAATTATTAACATGCTGCAGTTATGTTTTAATAGAGATAACATGATACATATAAAATGAAACTATGACAAGATATGAAAAGAGATAGAAAATAGAACATACGTTCAACCATAATAAAACTGAGTATGAGTTTGTGGTAGAATTGTTAATAAAAAAAAAACTTCAAAAATAAGCTTAGCTACAATGACTCAAAAATAGTTTTAACACCAATTTGCATACTTAAAGCATGCTGTTAATTTCATGGGTTCACGTGTTAATTTCTTTGACATGTAAAATACAATTTATGCAGAAGTATTTTTTATGTTTTTATAAGTCATTCACTGAAGAAATTATATCAAATAAACTAACCTTTGAGATAAGACAAAATCGTTCATATATTCAGGTTCAATTCCTCTCATTAAAATATCATTATAAGTGGAGTAAGAACACAAAAGTACATCAAATATTCAGATTATAACTGGAAATTCTTCCCATTTGAATTGCACTCAAGTTCTAAATATTTGTTTAGATATTTGGAAACTACAGATATTATAGAATTTGTGTGCTTATTTGTCACAGGAAAGAGCTTTTCACTATAAGGCTTAGTAATGATGTTATTTATTATTAAATGATTTGTGTTATTAAAGGATTTTTTTAAATCAGAAGGCTAATAAAAATTAAGTCAAATAATTGGCCAGTGAAAACAACTAAAGAAGAAAATCTGATTAATTTCCTATAGTTTCTAGAAACAAATATGTAGAAGAAATTAATGATTTTCATAAAATATTGGTTGACATTTTCCCATAAAAAATGACAAATTTTGGCTGGGGAGATGGCTCAGTAGAATAAGCACTTCCCTGGCAAAAGCAAGGACCTGAGTTCAATACCCGGTTCTACCAAAAAATAAAAAATAAAAAAGACAAATTTTAATGGTATATGAAAATGTCTTTCTGTAAGAGCATTAGATAGAGTTGTCTTTTATCTTGAATAGTGAAACGATTAGGTTTTTCAACAGTTATTATATTAGCAATGAATTATGTTAATCAGAATATTTGTAGTTGTTATCTAAGCCTAAAAACCAATACTAGATATCATTAGGGTAGAGAAATGCATAATTAAAGAAGCACTCAATAAAAATCTTCCCATTTTAGATACCATCATAAGTATTGTGATTCCCAAGTTTTTATTAAAGACAAAATAAAACATAGAAGTTATTAGGAGATGGATATATCAAGAGTGAAATGATATCTTAGTATTAAATATGTGAGAAATTATAAGACAATACACTATTGCAAGAAATGATTGCAAAAGTATAAAATGTATGCAAAAGCATAACAACACACCTGAACTGTACACAGAATGGATTTCCTGGGACCTCATACACCTTAAATTTCAAGGCTCTTCAGTTGAACAGATGTTTCCTATGTCTTGTAGTTAATTTTGAATTTGTATTTGCTCCTCAGGAGCATGCTAGATTGGGTAGGTTTAGCTCTGAGAAGTAAACTAGATATGATCAAGGACGTGAGTGGAAATGTGTGTTGGTATACTTAGAAAGAAAACAAAACAGAAAAAGTCTACAAGAGGAAGAATGCAGGGTTAGAATGAAATGGGGGGACTGATTATCCTGATGGAACTACTGTTCTGGAAAGATGTTTCCCAAGGTTTTTGTTGTTGATGTTTTTACAGATTTGGAGTATATTTTTTTTATTTATCCTATACATTAGACACAAAAGGACTAAATAATTCAATTTTGTTGCCATTTTTTTCCTTATCAGTTATTTTTTAATGGAGTTTTACTTCCATTCTATCATTTATTTTAGCAAAGCATGCAAGTAAAATAAGTATTGGAATAAGTGCTAAAGTATTTGCTTGTCTCTTTAATTGTAAATTCACAAAGCTGAGTATTTTTTTTAATATTGCAACAGTGAAAGAAATAATACAGGATAACTCCTCATTCATGCAGACTGAATGTGAGCTAATTGCTCATTTGTCAAAGACTACTTAAAGGGATGTTAATGAGAATGAAGAGTTACCTCTGTGCTGGTGTTAATTAGCTTGATGTTTTCTCCTGCGCTTGGACAGTGGGACCAGCCTCCTAGGGTACAACCTTGCTAGCACTGCTGTAATATAGGAATTTATATGTCACATATCTTCTTTGCAGCAGTTCGCAGATTCCTGGTTAATGAAAGGTAGACAGGGATGGTTTTGACGCATGCATCCATCTTTCTTTTTTGTTGTTGGTCATGGCTTTGATAATTTTATAATACTACTGTTGACTAATAATTGTCTTAAATTTACACGTATGCATATATGCTGATCACAGCTATGCTCGATCTGAAATGAAGTATATGGGGAATTTAAAATAAAGGAAATAATGTTATGATTCATGAAATTGTTTTAGATATGACTGTGATTTATTTTTATTATAAGTGCTTGGTACAGATGAAATATCTTGAGGTTTGTGAGTTGAGAAATGACAAACATAATGTGTTAGTCTGCTTTCCTTCTCTTTTTAAATGAAAATGAAATACATTTTGTTCCATTTGTTAACTTCTAAAGGTAAGTATTCTTTAATCCGAGCTAAGAGAAGGAAATGCTAATGCTGTTCAGTGAAGAAAATGTATTCTTTTGTTTAAGTACACTGGGAAAACCAACTATCTGTAAATAGCGGCATTTTTATTCTTCAATTTCACCTAATATGCCATGCTCACAGAAACCTTGAAAAAGTTAACTATTTATATTTCATTCTATGATTTTTTTATTACAAACATATGTTCTAGATCAACTGGCAATATTTATCATCTTCAACATACCTTATACATTCTCTGATGTAGGCATTACTAGGAGATTTGTCCTTGGCTCAAAATGCTTTCCCAATCATTGATCTATTGAAGGTCTGTCTTTTCACTTCAGTAAACTAATATATCATTTGAAAGTTCTTCCATGGTCACTCTAGATGGCAGAAAATTTTTTAAAATAAAGTCTTCCAGATTTTACACCCTAATCCTAGATGCTTGTGATATGATGAATGAGGTAAGCTTGCCTCTTTGATACTAGTATGTTTCATTCTTAGTGTGACAAGATTGTTCTTAAGGTATTGAGCTACTCTAAGAGCAAAGGAATGCCCCTGATTAGCAAAGAGAAGAGAAAGTCAGAGAATTAGAGCAAGAGAAAAATTCCAACCACAATTATTGAATTCAGTGGTGGTAGGGTTCACAAAACAGTGAATGTACACATGCACTGGGATGCCAGCTAGGAGCTGAGGGAGGCCCTTCACTCACCACTAACAAGGAAATAATTCCTTCACTGGGGGAAAAATATTCTATAAACAATCTGAATAAGCATGGAAGAGAATTCATTCAAAAGATTGAGGTTAAAGTCCATCTGAGACACATCTTAATTTCAAACTTTAAAGATCTTATATACAGAAAATAGCTGATCTTTCCCTTATTTTATATTTACAGAAGTACTATATTAAAAATGGATAATGTTGTAAACAGCTAAATTTTTGGCGATTTGTTATTCAACAAAAGAAAACGAAGGCTTCTCCTTCAAAAAATAAATAAGCTTTTAAATCTTGCCTTCAACAAAATTTGAATCTGCTTCCCTTCCTTTACTCTTTCCTATCTCTTTTTCCCTGCCTAGAAAATCTTAGAATAAAAAGGATATATTTATCTCACATATACAGTCTACAATCAAAATATTATCCAAATGGAGATGTTTAATTCATGATATTGGAACAAATTTGTAAATATTGAATTTAATGTTATTAACTTCTTTCACATTCAGTGTTGCCTGAGAGAGAAAAAATCTCCATTCTAGTCTCAAATGACTAAATTAGTGTAGTCCCCAAATGGCCAAGTGCTTTCTGTCATCTAACATACAAAATCTTGTCATGTACAAAAATGTGAATTTTAAATAAACTCCTAAGTGCTACCTCACAATAGCCACTATCTTCAGCATATGTTCTACTGATACGGAGTCTGTATACTCAGGCTTTAATTACATGTAATTTGTTATTTCTTTTCTCTGAAAGCACAAATTATCTTAGGAAATATGACCAATACAGTTAAGCAGGTCATTCTACTCCAAGAAGGAAAATTTATGAGATTCTTTTCAATATATATTTTAAATATTTCTTAGTGATTATTCTAGTGAAATTATAAAAAAAACTCCATTCCTTTATATTGTTTTCTATACTATCACTTAAATGTTTTATAAGTTAATTGTAAAAGCTACAAAAAATCAGAGTTGGTACAGTGATAAATCACTGAATGTGATAAACTATATTATTAAATGTGGTAAAGTATGTTTAAAGAATATCTATTGAATTATGGGGAGATGTTTTGCAAATCTTTGAATATGCATGGCATATTTACATGATAATACTATAAAAATAGCTCAACATAAAAACATTTTACCCATTAACAATGTGCTAGACATAATGCATTCGTGATTCCCAACCCGAGATATTTCACTGGTCATTCTTTTATGTTCATAAACGTACTGTACTTGTTACGTGCAAGCATCAGACCTCTTTTAATCACTTTATATGTAAAAGATTTCTGAATGTCTGAAAATTACTTATTAAACAACTTCAAAATATTCATGAAAAAGTAATCATAATCCTATGTCAGAGAGTTAATCTGATGTTATCATAGCACACTGCCAGGATCAATCCCATTATCCACAAATCTGAGCCCTTCTGCAGCACAGACTATTCTGCTATAATCTGCATTTTACACAATCCCACTTTTATTTCCTTTCCACTTTCACAAGTCATACAGATTCTCTGTTCTGAGTTGTATTCTCAATTGTATTTGTGTGTTTGCCAAGCAAACAATTAGGACATTTCTCCAAAGACAGTGTACAAAGCTGAATAGTAATATATCTTCGCATTTAGCAGCACAGCCTCTATCTGCAGTATGGGTGCAATAACCTCTCTGCTTATGCCTACCCCTCACTGTGGATGTGGCCAAGTCACCAACATCTTTATGCCTCAGAAAGGGAAATAAACTGCCAAAATAAGGAAAGAATATCTAGGATGGGGGAAGGAAAAAATAATAAATGAATATATTTGTTGATTGAAAGGAAGTTAGTGTTTACATTGTTTGATAATTTCTGCATGCCTATATGTGGTAATCTGAGCAACTATTTTGAAGATAACAATATGTAATATAATCTTTTTAAAAAGTTATGGAAAATGTTAAGATTAAAGCTACTAGCAATTATGTTTGGAAGTTGTTTCTATGATTAAATAAGAATTAGTATTATAACCACTCAAGGTTATTTTAGCACATATTAACAGGTGTATATACAGTAGCTCTCATGGCTGGAAATGTTCCTGTCTAACATGCCCTTGGAGAGTGTCTAACACAAGCTCCCCCTATTCCAGTGGCAGAAAGCAATGCGCGGCTTGATCTAGTAAAAAATACAGATCCAAGTCAATCAACGGTTCCACTTAGAAAACACCTATTAATTACTGTACATGCTACAGTTCCAATTTTGTCATCTTTATAATAGTATGTCTAGTGTTGATAAAAATTATTTTTTTTATTGAGAAACAAATATCAAAGAGACAGTTTCACAGTTGATTAATAGGAC
>NDGN011251308.1:0-12481 GCA_002564285.1 Tympanoctomys barrerae | reverse complement strand
TTCATACCTCTTTGTAAATATGTATATTGTCTCTGAGAGGAGGGGCCCTGGCATTTAAGAGTGATGACCAGTGATCATCCTTCCAGTGAGAAGAAGCCAGAAACTTAGGACCCCGTGGAAGAACTTCACTCCAGTGCACCATGGAGAATGTAGAGGCTAACTACCGGGATGGAACTAGATTTGAGAGAAGACACAGCCATCTTTCTTTGCTCACGATTCTCATGAATGCCCTGTTCATGCTGCATCTATTTCTTTTCTATGGCCTTTTCAAGTACTGAGCATTACATCTCAGATTTTCTGCTTTGTCTTTCAGGCCAAAGAAGCCCTCAGAAACACTGAAGTTCCTGTTGGCTGCCTTATGGTTTACAACAATGAAGTCGTGGGGAAGGGAAGAAATGAAGTTAATGAAACAAAAAATGTATGGGCGTTGAGCCACACGATTGCAAACCCTTGGTAGAGAACAGTGGAGACAGAGTGCACTGAGGGAAGTTAGCAAGATGAGGCTGAATGTGGTGCCGTGTTCTTTAACGCTGTTTCGCTCTGTTTATAACAGTGAAAGAATAATTTTTTTTTTTTAGATATGGAAACTTTAGAAAACCTTAATGAACCCGTTGAACTGTAGTGAATAATTCTTTGTAGGACACCTGCTCTTTAGCAGTAAATGCGGTTGACTGAGGTGATACAGTTCTGCAGTTGTTTACTGAGAGCTACCAGAAGATATGATGGAGGAGTTGTGAATCTGAAGCTTAATGGGCACTCAGTTTAGGGAAACTTTCCTTTTGTAAGCGCTCCAGTGGGTTTCAGTGTGCAGCCAGGCCTGACACTTCTTCCCTGAGTTTCTAAGTCTGATTGTTCGAACCTCCCCACCCCCACCAGCTCTGCTGTCATATGCTTCTTGGGCCACAGTGGTATCACTTTTCACGTCACTCCTTAGATCACATGTGAATTAGTAACCTTAAAATACTTGACACCCACTGCCCAAGAGGGCTGAACTTCTAGGGCAGAAATGGAGCAGTAGAAGGCCCTGGCGGAGGAAAGCTCTCCAACTCGTGGCTGTCAGGAAGCAGGAAGAGAAGGAGCTGGGGACAGGACTGCAGCTTTCCAGGTTGAGCCATGGGGACCTGTCTTCCAACCAGGCCCCACCTCCTACCAGCACCATCCTTCATTGAACTCAGCGGACAGCCCCACCGATGAGTACATGAGCCCGTCAGCTTCCAAATATCTGAGGCTTTGGGGGGACATTTTAGATCTAAACCAAAGCAATAGGTAAATCAGCTCCTCTCTGTTGACTGCACCAGTTTTTTTCTTTCTTTTTTGTTTGCAGAGGGCAGAAACTTTTCATCCTACCCAGAATTTATTTAGCACAGTGACATATATAATTAGTGCTCAGTGTAAATTATTGAGTAATACCGCTATAATGGGTATTATAAGCAATTGTTGCATAGAAGATGGGACAGGGAGGACAGGTAGCAGCATTGTGTAGCACTGTTTCGCTTAATTCCAGTTGTCTTGAGGTGTAGAGGGGGAGATCCCAGGGCATCTCATTTTGCATATGAGAAAACAAGATTTCAAAGAGTTAGATAATATGCCACCTCATAATTATTGTTGTCCCTGTCAGGATTCAAATTTAATTTCATTTATTTATTTATTTATTTAGTAGTACCAGGGATTGAACCCAGGATCTTGTGCTTGCCAGGCAGGCCTTTATTCTACTGAGCTGTCTGCCCAGCCCCTTTCTTTGTGTTTTTTTTAGTTTGTTTGTTTTTTGTGGGGATTCAATTTTTTTTTTTTTCCTGAACCAGGGATTGAACTCAGGCCCTTGCGCTTGCCAGGGAAGTACTTATTCTATTGAGCCATCTCACTGGCCCCTCAGATTTCAGTGTGGTTGATTTCACATGCTGTGTGACTTCTCCCCTGGGGTACTGACTTCCATGAGGTACCCAAGACCAGCACACCAACTCTCTGCTTCTCTAGAGTTTGTCAGCATATAAAAAGCATTCCTCCCCCAGTAAACTAAATATAGTTTGCTTAGAGTGAGGTCAGTGACAGCCTTGAAAATATATTTGAAATTAGAGCACAAGCTTATGAAAATTTCAAGCTTCCCCTAAAATATTCAGAAACCCTAGATATCTTTTGTTTTTCAGACTTATCTTCTTTATGGCATTTTAACTGAAAGTTTCCCATGAACACCTTAGAAACTTAACTAAAAATAGAAGTAGTATTTCTACAGTCTTGGAGTGGCAGTCTTCTGTGGGTGAGCTTGTGATACTCGAACTGGGGAGTATCCTGACAAGTGGCAAGGGCCTCCTGAAACCTCATTCATCAAGATGAATATACTTATGTTTGTATATATATATATTTATGTATGTTTATAAATATGTTTATGTTTGTATATTTGTAAAATGTCAGTTATATGAGGCCAACAATTCACTGTAAATGCCTCTCTTTTAAGGCCACTCGACATGCAGAAATGGTGGCCATCGACCAGGTCCTAGACTGGTGTCACCAAAATGAACAGAGTCCTTCCTCAGTCTTTGAGCGCACCGTGTTGTATGTCACTGTGGAGCCATGCATTATGTGTGCGGCTGCTCTCCGCCTGATGAGTATCCTTTGACTGTGGACCTTTCCTGCACCCGGAAACTGGGCAGATGCATAACATACTTTCTTTTTTTTTTTCTTGGCTGTGGTACTGAGCCCAGGGCCTTGCCACACACACTGAGTGCACTCTCCACCACTGAATGACGCCCAGCAGTTTTCTACTATATGAAAACAGTCTTAGGAATCACAATATAAAAGAGATCTTGACTAAAAACGGAAAGATTTTACATAACAAAATTGCCATTTCTTTTTAGGTTGATAAGCATGGAATTGTTCAATAAGCTAGGGAAAGAAAAACTTCAAACTAACTTAAACTGATATATAAGAGCAAATCATAAAATTAAGTTAAAGTAAAATACAAGAGAAGTTCTCAAAAATATGTACTTAAATTTCAACTTTGGATGATGGTTTATGGGTGATTTAAATTTTTGTGTTTTTTCTACAAATACCTATCACAAAGTATTAAAAAATGTAAGTCAACAGTATATACCTTAAAGACATTCTTTATGGTATCATTGTACATAAGTGACAAATTAATGAAGTTAATAGTTCCTCAGATTGTGTCTTACAAAGAATAAGCAACAAAAACACTGGTTGTACTCTAAAGATGATTTTAAACTCCATATTTGTGACTTAATGTATATTTAAACTAAATGAACAAGTAACTTTTAAAAAATGATATTTTTGAGTATAGTAAAAAGTATGCTCAAGAGTTGTTGGCAACCTACAGTTTCCTCCTCCTATCTGTGGGTTTCCTTAGCTTTGTTCTGTTTTGTGCCAGAGAACAGGTTACATTTTAGGTGGGGTGAGAACAGGGAGCAATCTGTTATTTCCGAAAGGTAAAAATCCCTGGATTTGATTTCTTCCTCCTGTCTGGCTCCCATTCTCTAATGGGATCATTAGAATCACTCATAATGAATCACTCTGAAAAAGTGATTCAGGAAGATCAGGGGGCTGAGAGCATTAAGTAGCCACACACCCAGCTTTTGTTCTGTGTGCAGCTGTTTGGGGTTAATTTTTAAATACTATAGACCTCTTTTGTGTACCTGGACTGTATGATTTTGAAGACTAACCCTCAATTTTGTTTCGAAGTGTGGCCTGAGCTTCCTCTCCAGGGTAGCTATAGCAGCCCACCTATTTTGCCACAATACTGTGAATCCTACAGGACCTTAATTCTGTCTCATAAATCCCATTGGTTATCTATGGCTGTCAGAATGAGCGATTTGGTGGCTGCGGCTCTGTTCTAGACATTGCTTCTGCTGACTTACCGAATACTGGGAGACCATTTCAGGTAATATGATATGCTTACACTTTTCCTTTCTGGTTAACATGTCCCTGTGGGCTTGTGAATAGTGTGGAATCAGTATTCTAAGAAGCTGTGACAATTGGGACAGGACCCCAGCACTCCAGATTGAGTTTCTCTATGGCTTAGTGGAGGACACCAGGTAAGTGTTTCTAGATGGGTGTTTCTTCTCTTCAGTTACCAGATGTCTCTTGAAGGAGAGTCCCTGCCTCCCTGCCTTCTAATAGTCTTCAGCATTGCTTTCTGTCATTCTGTGTTATCCTAAACTTGGTGAAACTTAGCCCATGTCGGTGACAGTAGGTGCTACTTACAGCGAGCACAGTATTTGTGTACAAATCCAATAATTTCACTAGATTACCACATACCTTATTAGTAACAAGCAACTGTTCTGATGTAATTTTTTCCCTGCCCTTTGAATATAGAAATGTCCCCCCATCTCTTAGAAATTCCACATTACTTTTGCACTTGTACATCTTCAAAGCTTTTATAATTAACTGTGCAAGCACTGGGAATCTGTGTCAAAGTTTGATTTAGGCTGTGCAGCTTTTCTACACTAGTTCAATTTTTCTTTCTGGAAAGAAAGGTTAACCTAAAAGTATGATAACTATAAAGAAAAGAATTTAACAAACGCTGGACCTTATGACCCAGCTATTCATAGACTATGACAAGAACCTACGAAAGGCTAAATTTGGCTCACTCCCATTGAGCACGCATTTTATAAAATATTCTGTCTTGAATTTTCTCTGAATACTGGCTTGCCTAACAAATGCCATTTCAGAATAGATGCCTTTCACATCACATCAGACAGAAATCACAGTGGAACGGTAGTTAATGATGCAATTAACTTGATCGTGGAATACATCTGCAAAGTGATTTGATTTTCCCAGTAACTTATATGAATAGCTCAAACTTTATTTACATAACTCTTCACAAATGAATTGCTGAGTTCATACAAGACTTCCCATATGAAAAAGACCTAGAGCTGGGGAGATAGCTCAGCGCCTAAGCGCCTGCCTGGCAAGTGTAAGACTCAAATTTGCTCCTCGGTACCACATGCTGTACTGGCCCTGGAGTCCCAGGCGCACTGTGCCAGCTACCAAAACTGGGCGTGGTGGCGCACACCTGTGATGCCAGTGCTGAGGGGGCTGAGCAGGAGGATCACTACGAGTCTTGGACAATGGGTCAGCGAGGATGGGGTGGAGGAGGAAAGGAGAACAAGAGCGGAGTCTTGCGAGAGGCAGGGTGGAAGGAAGGTTGTTGTTACCTCTTGAAGGCTTCATGTGGCCCAGGCACGAGCAGGCAAGTGACAGACGCCCTGGAGGGCCTGGTCCTCCAGTCTGGGAGTTGGCTGGCCCCTTCCACCCTTGTGCCTGGCACTGTGGATAAGTACATCCTTTCCCACTCTTCAGAAGGGTGTGTTGTGTCAGTTCCAGATCTTGTCTCTAATTCTTTCCTCATGTTCACTTAGTACTCATCCTCCACCCTGCCACCCATCAGCCCGTTTCCCACACACGCCTCCGCTTCTCCTTCCCTGAAGCACTGCTCAGCCTCTGTAAATGTTCTCCAAGTTCAGCTTTCATCTTCTTCATGTAATATTTCTTGTAATATCATTCCTTCCTGATATCATCATTGCTTATTCTTTCACTTGGATTTCAGAGACAGAACAAATAAGACACTTGAAAAAGTTCTCCATAGCAAAGGTGGACAAGCTTTGTTTGTAAAGAGCTAGTCAGTATTTTCACCTTTGTGAGCCACCTTTAGCAGTATCTTACAGCCTTTTTTTTTTTTAACTCCTTAAAAGTAGAAAAGCTACTCTTAGCTCACCCCTCCTAGCAGCAGACTGTTTGCTCTATCAAGTATGGTTACCAACCCTGCTTTGATGCATCAAACACTTTTTGATGGTCCACCAGTAAATACCAGCAGATAAAAATAGGTAATGTTTATTAGCACCTATGATGTGCCAGGTGTGTGATTGGTATTATTTCACTTAGGCCTTACCACATCTCCCTGAGGGAAGTGCTACGTTGTGCGTACAAGGTACAGTGAGTTCATGGGCCTGGCCCGAGGTAGCATAGCCTGTTGCTTCAGTAGTAGTTGATTGAGAGTGATGTTTCCCTGAGGCTGAAAGTCTGCTCTTTGGAAATGTGTATTATCCACACTGATACCCCCAAAGCATTGAACATGATCCGAAACCTGTTTACGTAATTTTGTGTGCATCGCTATCTGTAGGACTCTACACATTTTCATAGGCCTGCACTTACTCTCTCCTTTCTCTTTTCATCAGTGCATTCCTGGATACCGGGCCGAGGAAGCTGTGGAGCTGTTGAAGACCTTCTACAAACAGGAGAATCCAAATGGTCAGTGCTCCCCCGCCAAAAGTAGTGGGCCTCCCTTAGTACTTGCCAGTATGGGGAGAGGCTGGCGTGAGCCTGCATCTTAAGTGCTTCTTTTTTTATTCTTTCCACAGCACCAAAATCGAAAGTTCGGAAAAAGGAATGTCAGAAACCCTGAACTTGTCTGATGAAAGACCTGTGTCTCAGTGACCTGGACAGTGTTCCTGGACTGCAGGCTGTTGACATCGATGAATCATGTGTTTATATGTTGTCGCTCTGTGGGTAAATGGTGTCTCTCATCATTTGCTATGTTAAGGGGACAAATTAGCACTTCTTAAAAGTCTGACAATTGTAAACAACTATTAGCTTTCCCTAAGCTGAGAGCATATTTTCAGAAGGGGAAAAATTAAGGCTTGAGGCTTCAGAAATTAGAAACAGTGCATGCCCCTCAGCCGCAGCTGTGCCCCCACCAGCACGGTGCTGGCTCCCCAGGGGACATGTCCAGATCCATGCCCTTCCTGGGCCTGGGCAGAGTGCAGACGCTTTCTCCAGGGCGGGCCTTAAGCACGGAGCCTCAGTGTTTACAGCCCCGTGTTCCCGCGGGGCACTTGGGGCCTGGCTTCTTTCTAGGTTTTATGAGTTGTGTGCACACAACCGTGATCGCGTGGTCCTTAGCACTGATCTTTTGCTTTTATAAAGCATTTAAGAAAATACTTATAAAGTAAGTGCTTTTGAGTCATTTTTTATTTGTAGCATATTGCTATAATAAAGTCCTATTTATGTCTTCTTTGAAGAGGAACAGTCTTTAAAAGATAAAAGCATAAATGGAAAAATTCCTCATTATTGACCAATTATTTTGTGTGAGGGGCCCTTTGTACCCTGGAACAAAATAAAGAATCCTGCAGGTCCTCATAAAGCTTGTCTCCCAGGCATGGAGGACAGATGAAGAGTGTAGCTGACTTACGCACTTTGCTAGAAAGTGCTGTTACAGCAAAAGAAATGGGGCCTGGGGTGAAGGAGATGGGGTGCCGCTTGGTAGTAGGAGTGCTCCTTGGCACAACAGTATGATCAGTTTGACCTAAATACCTACTTAAAAATACGGATCATAATCTTTAATATTTAAAATTTGCTATTTGCAACACAAGAAAAAGTATCTACAGCCAGGGTTTCAGATTGTGGCGCGGATTGAAGCGAGGGGTCACGGGTGCAGAGGGCTGCTGCAGAGCTGCGCTGTGCGCCTCTGTCCAGAAGGGGGCCTCGCTGTTCCACCAGAAGCACAGGGCCAGGCCCTGGCGGCCCAGCAGAGTCCTCTCGCTTGCCTCTCCAGTGGATTTGTTTCCTTGATGCAAAGCATCTGTATTTGTTGATTCTGCCATTTGAGCGATGTCTCTGACTTGTTTGTTTTGAATTACATTACGGGCTGGAATGTAATTGTGGTAGAAGTATTTTTATATCGCTGAGAGTAGCAGCTAATCACAGTTACATGGTTCAGAGGATTTATAATTGCTAGCTTTTGTAAGCGTGCATTTTAACCGCATTTGCAAAGTTTTATGGAGAACAATATGCATGATTTAAAATCTATAATAATGTTGCCTGCACCTTCTCTCTAGTTTTTCCTATTTTAAAAATTGTCTTCTCATTAAATTTTAGTGCCTTGACTAGCTTGCTCTGTCTTGCAGTTGGCTATAATTCACTCTGGATCCTTATGCTGTTCTGCAAGCTGCCTCCTTTGCATTCGTTGCCTTCAGAGCACTTTCTTGGGGATTTGTTGGAGGGCAACTGGGTCCTCTGGAGAGTATACTTAGTACCTCTTGCTGAGCATTGTGTGCCTGCAGGTTCTTTGTAAACATGCCAAATAAATGTAGGGAAAAGTGAAAAAAGAGACTAAGATAAAAACACAGACAAAAGTTGTATCTGAGTATTTTATCCCAGAAGCAATCACTACTGAAAGAATCAAAATAAAGTAAATACGGAAGGACAGAAAAGACCGTGCAGTATACACATGCCTTGCCTTTGCTGTGTTTAGGAGAATAGTAAGGAGTGTTTCCTGATCCCTAAGCTTAGGTGCACAGTTTAATCTCAGTTTACCACATTTTAAATATTCTCTCTGGTGTCTACCTTAAAGAAAAGTCTATAGTAAAATTTCGGACAAGTATAGAATTGTGGGCATCAGAAATTAAGTCTGCAGAATTAGGCAACAGTTTTTGCAGTAATTGTGTATCTATATTGAGCTGATCTAGCTTCAGCATTCTCCAGCTTAAAATATTAAGATGTCCCAGCTCCAAATCTTGCTGTCAGTTGACTGATAACTGGTAGTGCTTCTCTAAGAAGCCAGCTAAGAGTCTTACTTTGTGCATGAGACAGTTCTAAAAGTTGTGGGATACAAAAAGTTTTAGACTCACCTCCCTGTTAAGAGAAATTAGGGAGAAATGATTATATCTAAGCCGCCAGCTAGCTGGTATTTGCTGGGTTTTGCAACAAACCTTGCTGAGAATGGGAGGCACGCTACACAGGCAGGCTTCAGGCGCTGGTACAGGGTCATGTTAAGATAGCTCTGCTTTGTTACTTGGCACAAGACTGTGTTGTATCTGAAATATTACGGAAAGAAAATGGCCACAAACTCCAATGTAGGCAAGATCTGTTCATTTTTCTCTTGAATAGTTACATACATCATGGCTCTTTACCCTGAAGAACTTGATATTTGAAAAGCATATGGTAGTTTCTTATATAACACTGTATAGTTAATGATTTCAGTAAATCTTACATTGGTATATCTTTTTTTTTTTTTTTTTTTTTTTGTCATTTCGAGGTAGGGTCTCACTGTCACTCAGGCTGGCCTAGAACTCACTTCAGAGCCAGGCTGGCCTCAAACTCTCATCACTATTCCAGTTTTGACACTTGTTCCAAGTATGCCCTTTAGGGAATTTCCTTCAACTCCCTGTAGTGTCAGATTCATTCTACGGGGAGGTGTGGCGTTGAATTAACCTTGTATCTTTAGCTACTTCTTTTTTAAAGCTTTTAATCAAAACTTTCGAAGCCTTACATTGTCTTTTATTATTTTATTTTGTCTTTGTTTTGCAGTGCTGGAGATTGAACCCAGGGCCTCAGCCATACTAATCATGCGCTCTGTCACTGAAGTACTGTGCATGGTACCATGCTGACTTCTTAGTGGCAGTCATTGTGCCTCAGCTGCCACCACTGCTTTTTTGTTCCCACTGCTTTGTTACAGTCAGGCTGTGCGTGTGAGCTGACATTATGCTCCCCTCAGAGTGACACATCTGGAGGTACACAAAGGCCATCTTAACTGCATAGGTGATGTTAATTTTGGCCACCTGCCCAGTATGTCAGGTTGATTCACTTTATAAATTTGTTTGTTTTGTTTTTTTTTTTCCCATTGTAATAATCTGGAGAGAGGAACTGTTCATTTCTGTTACTTTTCTTAAAATGCATTTGATGCTGGAAAGGTAGGAAGGAAAATTATTGTTATAAATTTAATAGCAGTCATTTTCTCCCTTTTACTATGCTAAAATTCACAAAATTTAGTTTCTAACATTTTGGAGCACTGTTCTTAATAAAAACTAGAATAAATTTTGGTCTTCTCAGCAAAATAATCATAATAAATCTTATAGCTGACAAGATTTCAGAAAAATAGATCAAAGATATGTCTGAGATCACAGATGGTCTCTGGAGATCCAATAGGATATAGAACTTGTGGCCATAACATACAAGTTTTCTTGAGTTTCCATGGAGACATCTAGACTTAAAATGTTTTAAGCAGTGCTACTTGAGTATTAGGAAACATAAGAAAAGCCAAGCCTCTTTAAAAAAAATACCAGTTTTTTTGTTTGTTGTCTTTTTTTTTATTTTTTATTTTTTTTAAGAGTATTGTAGATTTCCGGTTTAATATCCCTGGTGAAGTGAATGCTTGTCCTCCCTGGTCATTCCGCATGCCCTGGCCTTGAGGACCCTCAGGGAAAAGAGGCTTTAGCAGTTGGTTTCCCTGCCCTTTGGCAAAGGATTGAGACTGCATTGACTTCATATTGAAGATAACTGCCAGCTATTCCCTTACTGCATAAATTTAATTGTGTATAGTGAGGAAAGGAGTGATGGTGACATTATTTTTAATAGATAAAACTGACATAAGTTGCAGTGCCCATTTGACATCTTTAGGATCCTGTGATTATTCAAGTTGAGCAAACAAGCAGGCTCATGTGAGTAATTCTCACCTGATTTTGATGTGGATTTTGCCAGCCTAAATGCCATGTATCCTTGACTAGTCAGGAGGCTGGGTTGGGTGTAGTTTGAGGAGGCTCTCTGCCCAACCCCACTTCAGTCTGCTCCTTCTGGGGCCTGCACAGCCTGCTTTACCGGGACTCCTGCTGGCCGCATCATCAGTATGGGCACCATGTCTCATCACCTCTGAGGTGTTGGCCCTTCGCCTGCTGCCTTCAGCAAGTGCCCTCAGTTGACAGAGCCAGTGCTCGCCCACCTTGGATGTCTCTCCCCTTTCCATTGGCTGGCCACTCATCCTGCTTGTTAGTTATGGATCTCCGCTTGTTCCTTTGTTTGCAGTTGAGCCCAATCTCTCTCTCCCAAATTAAGTCTTCCTTAAGTTTCCACAAGTGTCACAGAACTTTTCCCCCACAAGTTAAAGCATGAACCAGAGAACCTAGAGCAGGACTCTGCAAAGGGTGGCCAGTGGGTCAGACCCAGCCTCATCCCTCTTTTTATCCCACTTATGACTTAAACATGCTTTACATTTCTAAATAGGTGGAAGAAATCATGCTTAGTGACCCAGAACCCTAGATGGAAATAACACTTCAGTGTCCATGAATAAAATTATACAGAGTCACAGTGGAGCCTGCTTGTTTCTGTATTGCCTGTGGCTGCTGGGGCTACAGTGACAGCTACAGCAACAGCCATGCAGCTCCTAATGCGTCATATGTGGCCCATAAGAAAACTTTGCTGCCCTCTGGCCTAAAGAAGGGGAAGCAGGTTGAGTCTCAAAGCTGTTCTTTCAAGTTCTGTGGCTTCGCAACTGCATAATGTAATTCAGTGTGCAGTTTGGCTGCAGTACCATGATATTTTAAAAGTTGGTTTATAACTGGAAGAGAGATTCAAGACAGTAAAAGATTCTGGCTGGAGATATTTATGTACCTTAAGAGCATGGAGAAAAAGGAACTTGCCCTTTTATTTTGTTTTAGAATAAATGCTACATTTTGTTAAAAGTATCTTCAAGTACTTGTCATTACAGTTACAGTGAGTATACTGGACTCCTTTAAGAACCAGAGCATAAACAGAAACGTCCATCCCATTTTTCTCACTGTGCTTTCCTCAGTTTTCTCTGTAGCAGGTTTGATCACGTTCGATGCTCGAATCATGTAGACTGGGTTTAGGGGAAAAGACGGAAAGAAAACTTACTAGGCATTTAACTTTTTTACCTCTAGCACTGAGTTCAGGACAAAGCTTTAATATATAGGATAGACAAATACCATGTGTAAATTCTAAATTGCATGATAGGGAAGTAGGTTTGAGAAGGTTGGTGAGGGAAGAGGCAGTGTATGCAGATGAGAGCCGTGGGAAGGGGTGGTATGTAGGCACCGGCCAGGGGTGCTAGGGCCTCGCTGCAGGAAACACCCTTGTTTGTATTGGAGGATGACAGGCCTTCTTGTTTGATGTATGGCTTGGGTGGAGTGTGGACAGGGACAGAGCTCCAACTGCCCAGTCACTGGGTTGAGGAGGCTGAGATTCCACATCGCCAGGCAAGGTCTGAGCTTCAGAAAAGGAGGTCAGTGATGGGACCTACTATTTACTGAGAACTTACATGTGCCAGGCCTCACTCACGTGTACCTCCTTAATCTCATAACTACCCTAGGAGTAAGAACTGTTACCTCTACTTTCTATCAAGGAAACTGAGACATGGGGAGATTAACTCCAGGATCAATTACCTTAGGGTGGACTAGGTTATGCTGTCTTAACAATTCTCAAGTTTTAGCAGCTTTGACCACAGGTTTATTCTTCTCATGGTTTATCCCTAGTTGTCTCAGGTCAAGTGAGGGGCTTAGGCTAAAAGAAGCTCTACCGGGAATATCTGTTACTGCTAGAAAAGAATATGGCAAATAATGCTCTACTCCTGGGGCAGGACTTCATAAAGTTAAATATGTAGGGCTGGTGAGATGGCTCAGTGGTCTAAAGAACCTACTTAGAACAAGCTAAGCTAAGCAAAGCACAGGGACCGCAGTTCAAT
>NDGN011251285.1:0-10555 GCA_002564285.1 Tympanoctomys barrerae | reverse complement strand
GAAGAAGAAGAAGAAGAAGAAGAAGAAGAAGAAGAAGAAGAAGAAGAAGAAGAAGAAAGTTTGAGTAGGAGAGACTTTGGGACCTAGTACTGGGAAGTCACTCCCTATGGCCTCACAGCCAATAGATAAGTAGGTTCCTGACTCTCAGGCAAGATTCCTGTTTCTATTAGATAATTTGGCTTTTCTGGCTCCACAAATAAAATTGATTGATGGGCTTGTAAATTTTGTTCCTTAGGAAATATAGCTGTTGATTATTTTCTGCTTATTGGCATTTAATTTGTTTCTTCCTCTAGAAATCTTATTTTATTTTAAGGTTAGGCCCTCTAGGAACCAATTAAATGAAACATTGCACTACTTTATTTGAAAAGAAAAGGATATGGAATAGTCAAGATAATAATGCATAATATTCTTTGAGATTCTGAAAAAACTAACAAAAAGCTGTGGAAAATGAAAAGTAGTTATCAAAGAGACATGATAAAAATGCACTTATGGAATTATAAAAAAAAACTAAGGGATAATTATGTGGAAAAAATAAATTCCCCTGCTAAGCAAAAAATGCCAAGAAAGGATAGAAAGCTTTAATAAAATATGCAAAAATCACAGGTGCTGTATTTCATGAGCAAAGGTTAAACATAAATGGAATTCATAAGATGAAAAACAGTGTGAAGACATAATACTGAAAAAGGGTGGAACATTTTGCAAAATGTAATGGAGCTATAAAACTTTTGAAGATTCAATAAAATGAAAATTTGATGTTTACTCAGCTGAACTGAGTTTAGCAGCATACAGTAAGGGAAAAGATAGAGAAAGGGATTTGTTTGTCACTTTTTACGCACATCCTCTGACCTTGAAAGAAATATGAATTAGTGTTGCAATCTTGTCAGAGTTTCTGGGTATGTTTCCTATCAGACAAACACAAGTGAAACACAGGAATCACTGAAACAATTGAGAAAACAAGGATTCCTCCACAGTGGAAGAATCAGAAAGCTGTAATGTTGTAGTGGGTCACTTTTTCTTTTAAAGACCAATGCAAAGCAAAAATATTGCCTCTCATTTTTTTCAGAATAGCCTCAGAGCCTTAACTTTGTACCAACCTTACAAATTCTTTTTGAACTCTTGTAGGAGGCTCTGGAAACACAGTCTATGAGTAAGACAAATTTAGTTCCTGCTTTTAGCATGGTTGTTAGCCCTTTGGAGGAAGAGGCCATTCCAAATGGTTTGATGTTGGTTGTGATAGAAGAGACACAAGATACTGAGGAAGAAGAGAAGGCTCTGGGTGCAGTGGGCCAGACAGCACTTCCTAGAAGGATGATAGCTATGCTTGGACATGAGTAGGGAATTCAGAAGTCAGGAAGATGCTTGTTTCACAGATTATGTCACCCATGTGCCTAACATCCGAATAGAGTATAGGCCTGGCACACAATAAGCTCTTGCAAACAGTGGATTTGAATATTTTCTGTCCATTACAGAACCCATCAGACTGTACCTTTCTTTTGATTTCTTCTATAAAATAAGCACATCACATAATGTGTCCATATATATGACTGGGAGAACATAACATTAATGGGTAATTGCCTATAACTGTTTAAAAGATGTATAAAATTCTAATGTTTCTCATCGCAGTTCACTTTTCTTACAAAGACTGTAGAGTATTCCTATGCTGGGAACTCTCTTTATATAAAGAAATTTTTACAAAAGAAATTTGGAATAATGGGTTTTAAAGGCACCATGGAAGCCACTTGGCTGAGCCCTCCCCTCTCGAGGCATCTGTTGAAGGTAACACTGCTATTTGTTGATGGCAATGCAGGAGGAGTGTAAAAGCAAGTGTGTGAAACTGATTTGCTTTGCACCACACTGACATCACAGATTTTTTTTCAAAGCTCTCAACTGTGAGGTGAAATTGTGTTAATATTGTTACCTTGATGTTAATTCCAACGATTGCCTTTGAAGTTTGTGGGAGCTTCATTTTTTTTGTTGTTATTTTCTGTACTACAGTTCTGTCTAAAAATGTGTGCTTCAAACTTCACTTGAACCATTTTACTCTACATTGAGGACAAAGAGAGTATGTAATGCTGCTAAGCATTTAATGTCTTTCATTTATTATTTGTAGTAGATGAGCATGTTTCAAACGTCATTTGCCTTCTGTTAGGTTGAGGTCTCATTCAAAGACAGTACACCTGGCAGGAATTTTGAAGGAAGTATTAGCTAAAGACTTAGAAAACTGTTGTGTAGTTAATAATCTAAATAATGCTTTCCTGATAATGCACATATGGCCACCACTGAGGCAGTGTTCTTTACCGGTTATTAGTGCTATGCTTATGTTCACATGCCCTGTTTAAAAGCAATATAATTAGCAAACCCTTTAAAATAAAACTGCTAAATTGTTCTTCTGGGCTATTCTTCCTCCTGCTTACTGTTCTCTCAGTTTTCTGAGCTTTTTTAAAAAAAGCCTATTGTGCTAATATTGACTCCTTTGCCCACCTGCCGGCTTTCTTATTCTTAGACATCACAGAAAATATGGTGAATCATTGTCTTTCTCTCCACATGGGAGCCATCTAAATCTCTTGGTTCTCTCTGGGAGGATCCATAGAATAAGAATTTTTTCTACAGCATCCTTTTCCTACTCAGTTCTTCACCCTCCCTACTGTACATCCTGAAAAGCCCACTTTTACCTTATCGCCCAGATATACCAGGGCGATAAGGTAAAATCGCCCTGCTATCTGGGCAATAAGCCTGCTTCTCATTGTAATGGTCTCACAACTCTGGCTTTAATACTCCCATTTTTTTCTGCATGGTTGTAATTACAGCTGATACTGGGGATTACTGACTTGGAGCAAGCTTCAGCGGCTCCCTGACCGATCCCATGATTCCAATATGAGGTGGAAGTAATTTATTTTCTGAAGGCTGATGCCTTGAGAAACACTCACTTCTCACTATTTCTTTTTTCTTTTGTTAAATGTTATTTGATACCTATTTGATACCAGCTGGTTGATTTTTGGTTGTTAAGCTTCCCAGCTGTTTCAGAATTCTATGGTGTGTGCATTTCTCTTAAAAATATTGGCATAATCCAGTCTTCTCTGGAGAAGATAAGAAACATCCTCTAGATTTGCAAGTGACAGGTAAATTGATGGGTAAACTGGTTACTCCATTTTGATCTGATTTTGTTTGTTGGTTGGTTGGTTTGCTGTACTTACTCTAGAAAACAGAAATTTTCTCTCATGATAGACCTTTGGTCATGCTTTTGGTCTTTTAAATCATATGACACATACAGTATATGTATGTGTCATATATGCAAGGTCATTCAGTGACAGTTCCCCTAAATTTGTTTTAAATCAGAAGACAAGTAATGCAAAAACCCAAACTTCTGTCCATTAAAATTATGAGGAATCTCTATGATTATTATGATTAATATAATAGTTGTACTATCCTTGTCCTATAGTGTACATTCCCACCAACAGCATAAAAGGATTATTTGCCCACCCCACAAAAGCCTCACCACATTTGTTATTATTTTAGTTCTTAATGATGGCCATTCTTTCCAGAATAAGATGGAATCTCATTGTTATGGTTTGTGTCTAGTTGTCCCCCCAAAGCCTCATGCAGTCACTGGGGAAGCTTCTAGAGTTTGTAATTAATTCATAATCTGATGCTGTGATTATGGGTGTGAGTGCTATGTCTGCCCTGGGGCATATAATCTGCATACAAAGGTAAGGAAGAGAGAGAGGCTTACTAGCAGCCACAGCTGCTGCTCCTCCCTTTGCTTTTTGCTGCTTTCTGCCACCATGAATGGCTATCCTCTGTCATGTGCCACTCTGCCTTGGAGCCAGCTAAGTATGGACTGAAACATCTACTACCTGTGAGCTAAACAAAACTTTCCTTCATTAATGTCAGGTGTTGGATATTTTGTCCCAGAAATGACAGAAAAGTAACTAAGACACTTGGTGTTGTTTTAATTTGCATTTCTCTAATGGCCAGCACTGTTGAACATTTTTTTCATGTATTTATTGACAATGGTTGGGAGCAAGAAAGCTAAATTATGTTGGCCCTATATTGATCAACTGGCGTTACTCTTTTGAACTGTCTGTTCTTGTTTCAATATGCATTTGGCATAAAGATTTTGAATACACTAGGAAGCTTAATGGGTTGAAAATTGATTTGTCATAAATAAAAGCTCATCTGAGTTTATGAAATGCATGTTCCTATAAATCCATTGTAAAATGTAACAAAACAGCTGTATTGATGTGTATACATAGTAACAGAAAGAAGCAGAACTACATGTAGTCCCACAAAGCAGTACATCCAACAAAGAGAGACAAGTACATGGGGCTTGACAGGAAGCCATGGCAAAGTGAGAGATGCTAAGCTTGGAAATTTGTTGAAAGATAGATTCCAGACAAAAGACCTGATGCTGTAGATTGTATGGCTAGACAACTAGAAATGATAAACTCATGGAAAAGAATCAGCACATCAAGTAATAAATAAAGGCTGGAGTTCAAAGAAAGACTAGTGTAGGGGTAGGGCTGGAGGGCAGGAAGAAGAGGATACTCTCCTTTGAGAAGGGAGAGAAGAGCAATATCATGGCCTGAGAAGGAAAGTGCATTAAGGGTAAGGGATGCTCAGGCAGGTCAGGTACCACCACCAGGTGAAGTAGAGAGAAATGTGTGCTTGGCTGTCAGGAGGGAGGTGCCAGCAGTGCTCTAGAGGACTCTTGATTTTCACAAGTCATGGACAGAAGAAGAGCTACAGAAAGTGAAGGATGGGGAAAGCAGGAGGTCAAGACAGAAGGCACTGATGATCTGTTCTAGGCCTGGGGCCTTAAGGAAGGCAGGAATAATTGCCCAGAAAGGCCACGGGTGGGAACATGGAACAGTGCTTGGAAACCAGGGATGGGATTATCTTTTTGTTTTGATAACTATGGAAAAATTCATTTATAGAAAACTAAAATTTTGAATATAGTGAGTGCAAAAGGAGACTAGTCATTTTCAATATTGTAAGGCAGTATTTTATCAATTTTCATTCTGTATATTACTATGGGAATTACTACTTATGGGAGCTCATGAATCCTTTGAAGTTAAATCACAGACATGTAGGACTTTAATCTATGACTTCATGAGGTAAAGAGTCTCTGTATGAGACAATTACAAAGATTTAATTTCTTTTTATCACTAAGGTACACATTTGCACATGCAAGTCATATACTAGTATGTGCACAGAATTTAAATGTAACTTCTGCTTGACTCAGGACCTAGCCGTGTGAAATGCTGAGAGTTTGCAAAGGTGTTAAGACAGAGTTTCTCTACTGATTTCAGGTATTTCAATGGCGTACTCACCAAGAAGAGGTGGCAAGACTGGAAATGGAAATTTCTGCCAGAAGAAGAGTAAAGGAAGAGGAGAAAGCGAAGCTGTGGAGGAAGAAGGAATTGTTGAAAAGGGAGGAGAAGAAAAACCAAGTATGAAATCTTTTGTTGATGTGAATGCATGAATGGTCACTTAACTATCTAATAGAGCTTTAACTCATCTTGGTATTTGGCACAGGATTTTCATGAGCCTAGTGGAGTCTTGCTTTAGTTTATCTGAACTTGAAATATTTGTAGTCATTGTAGAAGCTTTCTGTTGACCTGCCTGAGCATAGGTACCTGTGGTTTGAAGAGATGATGTAGGGGGAAAAAAGATGAAGGTCATGACTATCCTCAGGCTCTGATCTCAGGTGAGACCTGGAAAGGCTCAAAGGGTAGTAGGGTATCATTTTGGTTGATGGCATAGCTAAAAATGTTTTTATTGCTAGAATATATTCTACATAGGATAGTGAAATTCACAAAAGGCCAAAAACCCTTCAAAGAGTTTACTTCTTGATTTCTTGTTAGATGGTTTTATTTTGCCCTTACTCTGTTGCATAAATATTTGTTTCACAATATTAAAAATATTTACCAAAAACATATTAACAACTTTGGAATGAATGGTGCTATACTCTATGGAATACAGAATATACTTTAGTATTCATTTTAGCATTTTTGTTTCCACAGCAAAACTTATGCAGTATGCAGTAAAGTTCCTTTTGTTAACATTTTTGTCAGACTTATCCATTGATTTTATAGAGTTGCTGCCTATAGAAATAATTCACAAAATGCTATTAATTTGTGATCAATGTTCCTTGCAAAAAACCAAATCAGCACACCCACATGTTTCTACCAATAGCACAAAGAAGTACCCAGAATATTTGCCTTTACTATTATTGGCAAAACTTTTAGAGCTTTCAGTAACAAACAGCCCAGTGTGGCCCATAAACCATAAATTCATCACAGCTGGCCTATACTGAATTACATGATGCTTTCTTGAAGTGCTTTCTTTTACAGCCCTAAGAATGACCGATCCTTATTGTTGGTCAAGCATTTCATTTTTGTGAATAAGTTGTCAATTGGGACTATGTGACCAGTAAAATCTGTGAAGTCCTTGCCTAGAAGCTTTTCCTATGAAGTTTATTATGTACGGGGGCTGGGGAGATAGCTCAGCGGCTTAAGTGCCTGCCTGGGAAGCACAAGGTCTTGAGTTGAATCCCCAGTACAAAACAAAACAAAACAAAAATGTTCACTTATGTAGGGGATAAAGGAACAATATGTTTTAAAGCTCTAAGCCAGACTTTCTGTAATTTTTAATAATTCAGTTTTCATTGTTTTTTATTTTCTTTGTTGCTTTACATCAGCAAATTTGTAGATCCAGTATTTGTGGAAAACAACACATAGAGGAATTATATGATTATTTGACAAAGTGAGCTGCTGAGAAGATATATTTCATAGTTCTTATATTTTTAATTAAAAAATTAATTCAATTTCCACTTCTAAGGAAGTAAGTGGAGGTGATTTCATTAGGTTCCCTTCAAGAAAGTTGATGGTTAGCAAGAAAAAACTTTATGTACCTCAGGAACTGATAAATATTGATCATGTTTCAAATAACGTAAGTGAACTACATATCTTGTGGAACAACTTACTGGTTACTTTCTGTCATGAAAAGTACGGTATTTGAAAAGTAAATTTCCATAATTTTGTCTTCTACCAGATCCCTCTCATAGTATTTCCTTTCTATGAGCTTGTATGACCACAAATAATATTTCTAAGCATTAGTTTACATGTAGGGTCATCTTAAGGGTCACAGAAAGAGATTTAGGTACAGTTCCATTTTCAGAGGGTTTAAACAGAAAAAATGTACAAATTGAATAACTCAAGTATTGAGAGTGGGAGTAAGGGAGTAAGAAAATGGAAGTAAATTAAGGGCTTTGATTTTGTGATGGCGAAAAGAAACACAAAATGAAACCCAAGATTTACAGACAGATTTATGTATGTCTATAGACACTGATCAGATCATTCCAAAAATAGCAGGCCCTGATGTCTGGTGGTTTAGGGCTTATATGGGATAAGCAGTGAGGAAGTACAGAGGCAGAATGGCTTCTCTACTGGGGATTGGCTCTTGCAATGTGCATAACAGTGATCAGCCATTTCTAAGAAACAAAAGTAGCAGAAACTGTGTCATGGTTTGGGATTCTCTGTAAGGGAAACAATATAATACAAGACACATTTTATAATATTTTATAATGAATCACCCCAAAATTATATACAACAAGTGCAGGAAACCTATCTATACACTAAACACTAATGAATTCAGCTGAGGAATTCAAAACAATGCCCGCACAGTCCAACTGGAGGCCTAGAGCCCCCACCCAGGTCTTGTGCAGGCCTGATTCATGGATCTGTGCTGGAAAGGCTCAAAGGTCAGTGGTGGAAGCTAGTCTGTGCCAGTGAGATGAAGGATTTGTGCTAGCAGGCTGAGGGATCTGAATTGGTGCTAGGAAGCAATGCTCAGCCATCCTCAGCAACAGTGAGTTTCTGAGCCCCTCCAGCGATGACCAACACTGAGTTCCCGTCAGGAAAGCCAATGTGAGAAGCTGAACAGTGCACCACCTTCTCTTCTTGAGCCAGGAAGCGATGCTCAACATGAGGACCCAAGCTGCTCTAAAGTTTATTGGGAAATCCAGCATTACAAGGTCCTCCAGCAGCACAACCTAAGAAAACCAGCAGCTTCCAAACAGCTCTAACAGCCTCTCCAAGTGGCATCCCTAACAGCATTCCAGCAGCTTCTCCTGTTCTGTCTTTTATGCTGCTGGCAACAAGCCTCAGATGGGCCTCCCACACCCAGCACCAAGCTAGTTTAATTCAGCTGGGTGTAGTAAGTTGACCACCATTTAGAAATCCACTACAAACTGTAACAAGAACTATTACCTGGGCAACTACACTGGTTGGAGGGGAGCATCATTTGATATAATTTTAGTTAGATTTGATTTGGGTACTTTGTTGGTGTGGAGAGATAGAGAGACACTGCTAGTTGTCTTCCTGTAGTCTGTAGATAAGATTTCTAAAGTGAGAGAAAGGTATTTTGAGAGGCTGGAGAGAGTGTTTTCGAATTTACAGATGGGGTCAACATTGGGCTTCATGAGCACCCAAACCAGCAAACACCAGAGAAATGGATGAAATGGCGAGGTGATCACACTCCTTCCAGTGATGATGTGGGCTACTCCCAGTGCACCTTAGAGGGAGAAGACACCTGGGCCTGAAGAGCAAAGCCCAGAAGACTGTCAGTGTCAGCAGCCCTGTGTGCAGACAGACTTAAGTATTCTTGTATTTTTTACTGCAAGATTGCACCTATGGTGGTGAGCGTTAAGGAAGTAAATGTTAAGAAGATACTAAAGTTTCCATGCTACTATGCCTTTGTTGGTCTGGGCTTGCATTTTACTAAAGTGCACGCAGGATGCTACTTCACTGTCCTGCACTTCATGAACAGTGTAAGAAGTGCACCATCAAATGTGTTGTGTAATGTAATTTGTATAGATTAAGCTGAGTGATTCTGTAAGACCAAGGCATGCGGCTTACTCTCTTTACTTTCCTTTAAACTATTTTACCATTTAGAATATTTTTTTATTTTGAAGAAAGAAAAAAGAACAATAAAAATGATGCAGTATTTCAAAACAAGATGATAGGAAATTAGTGGGTTTTATAATGCATATTGCTGTCTTCAAAGTAGTTACTCAGGTTATCAGGCAAGCAAAAGTGACCAAACAATATAAGCCCTAACTGTTCCTTTCAATGAACTAATAGATAGTAGTAGTACAATTATCTTAGCTATCTCATGTATATATATACATATCCCTTTCCCCCTTCCATCTTTTCTCTTTTCCCTATCCTAGTTGTTCTTTCCTTTTCAGCAGTTTCTTTCTTTTTCTCTGTATCTATTGTACCTTTTGGATCTTATTTACTCTTTCAATTTCTTATACTAGGGAGACAATACAATGTTTACACATGCAACTCTGATTTATTTAACTTGTGAATATGGTCTCTAGTTGCATCCATTTACCCATAAAAACATTGAGTTTATCTTTCTTTATTGCTGAGTAATACTCCGTTGCATAAAAGTATCACATCTCTTTTATCCATTCCTCAGTTGATGGACATTTGGGTTCTTTCCAAGATTTAGCTATTATAAATTGTGCTACTATAAACATGACTGCACATATAGTTCTATGTATAATGTTTTAATTTCTTATGGGAAAATACACCAAAGGGGAATAGCTGAGTGGAACGGGACCTTGAATCTTAAAACAAGGATGTCCACTATCACCACTCTTTTCAATATAGTTGTGGAAACATTAGCCAGAGCAATCAGACAAGAGAGAGAAATTGAAGGAATAAGGATAGGAAAGGAAGAAGTTAAATTATCATTATTTGCAGATGACATGATACTATAAGTAGAAGACCCTCAAAACTCCATCAAAAGACTGCTAGAATTAATAAGCAAATTCAGTAGTGTAGCTGAATACAAAGTCAGCACTCAAAAATTAAAAGCCTTTAATAAAACCATTGTTTTGTCTTGTATTTAGTACAAAGTACACAGGGTCTTACTAAGTAGATCAGACTTGTAGTGATCCTCCTGTTTCCAGCCTCCCATGGTGTGCACCACCACGCCCAGCCTCAATCACCAGCTCAGCATGCCCTGGGGTCTGGGCCCAGCACGGCCAGCTGGGGATCACACCCTGGCTGCTGCGCTCTGCCTAAGCAAGCGCTTTAGTCCGCTGAGCTATCTGGCTGGCCCATAAAACAACCATTGTTAATTAGCTATTCCTGTTTTGAAAATCTGTAACATATATATTGTTGTATGTTACCCTGTTTATGTCTTTTTTCTATTTGTTTTTGCTTCAGTTTTTACTCTTCAAAATAAAATTTTAAAAAATCAATATCCTTCTTGTACACAAATGTAAACTCACTGAGAGAAAAATTAGGGAAACCACATCCTTCATGATAGCATCTAAAAAATGAAATATTTAGGAATCAATCTAAAAAAGGAAGTAATAGATCTATGCATTGACAGCCAGATGTACAGGCTCAGGCCTGTAATCCTAGCACTTGGGAGGCTGAGCAGGAGGACTGTTGTGGATTCAAGACCAGCCTGGGCTACTCAAGGCCAGGGAACTCAAGGCCAACCTGAACTACATAGTGAGACCCTGGCTTCAAAA